>JAANYP010005266.1:0-12244 GCA_020465985.1 Centrapalus pauciflorus
CTCCATTGTAATGAAGTCCATCTACCATCTGGGTAGGTGAAGAAGAATGGAAGCTGTCCATCAGTTTGGACAGGCTTGCCAAATTACTTGCTCCCAACTCAAACAGTCCAAACATCTTGTACATTAAAGTTGTACATCCTGTAATTAGTTTGTACATTATTACATAAGTTGTAATTTTTGCTTTTACATTAGTTTTAAAATACATTAGTACATTAGTTGTACTCTTGTAAGAACATGTGTTGTTCTAGTGTAATCAAGAATCAGTGTATATATAAACTGATCTTTTACTTTACTGTAATGTTGTAATTTTATTTTAGCAAATGTACTGTAAAAATATATAGTGATTTTTGATAAGACCAGCTTAGACTGGTTATTGCAAATAGGGGGAGATTGTTAGGCACAAAAAGGCCTCAGTCAAACCTGTTCTACATCTGAGGGGGAGATTTATAATCAAACCTGTTGATGCCTTTGAAGGTTAAATTTAAGCTGTTAAATGTCTTATTGGAAACCTGAAAATGATTTGCAATATCAGTCTAAAAGCTTGTTCTAATGATGTTTCATGTGGTCTTGCAACTAAGACAGTTTGGGTCCCCAAGCTGCTCTGTCTGCTGAACAGGCTGGACATAAAACTGTCTACGCTGCTCTACACTGTTGAGCAGCTTGGGCAATTTTAAAGTGTTCTGTTCTTTGTGAACAGAACCTGTTCTTTGTGAACAGGCTAAACACTTTATGGAATTTGTTTCCAAGTCATCATGTATTGTTTTTTGACTACAAGATCAGTTTACAAAGTCGAAGACAAAGTGGAAAACAGAACTGCTCAGCCTGCCCACGCTGTTCTGTAACATGAAGACAAAAGGTTATTTGAAAAAGGGTGACAGACCTTTTTCTTATATCAAAATAGGCCTTTACAAGGAAGAAAGACGCAAAGTTGACATTCCTAAATTAGTTAAAGGCAATGCAACAGTAGACAAAGTAAAAAGACAAAAGTTCTGCACATGTGAAGACAAGTCTGCTTTTCAGAAAAGTGCAGAAAAGGTTATGTTGTCTTTTCAACAAGACTTCTCCTTTTTCATTCCGTCCAATGAAGATGTTTCTCTTAGATCCTCTAAGTGAGTATAAAAGGAAGCTTCTAAGGTCAGAAAGAAGTGTGAAGAAAGCTAAGTGCTGAAACCCAAGAGTGAACGTGCAAGTGTGATTTTCATGCATGCAAACCTTCTGTGTAAACCAGCATCTGTGTGTATAAGCTGTTTTACATAAGCCGTTCCTTTAAGTCTTGTAAACACAGTGAGTGCTTCTTAGTGAGTGTATTCATTGTATACTAGTTTGAGTCTGTCTTAGACTAGTAAGCATACTGTTGTATCTGTCATCTCAGCTTGAACTATTCCGCATTCAAGCTTGTTTGTAATTAACAAATTGTTGATAATACATACAAACATTGAGAAAAGAGTGTCTAGTTTTTTAAATTGCTGTATTCACCCCCCCTCTACAGCTTATAACTATATACTTTGGGAACCTCTCGGGACCTACAAGACCCTTTTGTAGAAAAGTAGGTTTGTTTCTTAGTAAGACATTCCCACATTTCTCTAAATGCAATTGACAAGCTTCACTAGGATTCAACATGAAGCGTATATAAAGAAGGTTCCAAAGAGAAAGTTGAGACATGCAGGTGCTAAGAAGAGTGATACATATGCACATATTACTTCAACTTGAGTAATTAAAGCAAAGTGTGTCTAAGCAGTTCTAAGTGAGCCATTCCTTAAAAGCTATTCAGTGTTACCAATGCTGATCAGTTAAGTCTTGTTTCTAAAACACTAAGCATGTTAAACAATGAGTGAGTTTTAGTGCTTAGATTAGCCAAAACTTTTGTTCATCTGTCATCTCGGTTTAGATCTTTTCGCAATCCAAACTTGTTTGTCAAGTTTACATACTTGTTAATATGAACATACAAACATTGGAAAAAATTTGTGTGACTTTGTTTAAGCTGTAATTACCCCTCCCATTACAGCTACTCGTGAGATGCTTGGGATATACTTTTGGGACTTACAAGTGGTATCCGAGCTATTAGAGTGTTTGTTGAATCTAAATCTCTAGCATATTCTCCCTTTACCTTACCATGGACAACTCTGTTTCAAACTCGTCCTCCTACTATGACATTGGCTTCATGGCCAAGCCACCCAAATTCAACTCCCAGAACGTTTCTAGTTGGAAGTATCAAATACATAAAGAATCTTGATGTTCAAGTCCATGAATAGTAATGGAAGGTCCCTGTGTACCTATGTCTGTCACTACTATCATTACAACAACTGAAGGTGTTGTTCCTGAAGTCCGGTATGTTGGGAAGGCTAAAGCACAATGGTTTGATGAAGACAAGAGATTAATTGCTCTTGATGCTAAAGCAATGAACAATATGGTAATCTCTCTACCTGGTGATGTGTTCCAACAAGTGGAGAAACTAAGGACTGGAAAGGAGATGTGAGATACTTTGTGTACTAGTCTATGATGACCCTACTATCACAATAGATAACAGGATCAACAATCTTGTTAGACTGTATGAACTATTCTTTGTCATGCCTAAGAAGAGTCTCACTGAAACCTACACCATGTTTACTGGATTTGTGAATGGTCTCAAAGTTGTTGGGATCATAAAAGATAGCGTGACCCTGATGAACAAGTTTCTTGATATCCTTCCTAGAGGATGGAACTACTTTGCCTCCATCTTAAGGAATTCTGGCACCATCAAAAACATAAATCTTCTAAAATTGTATGTATCCTTGCTCATTGATGAGCAATCGAGGCAACAAAAAATGCCTTGGAGATATCAAGAATAGGAACACCTTTGTAGCTGTTGTAATACAATCCTCAAGTCATCCTGGTGATGTGTTCACTGAGACTAACTTCAATGTTACTAAAGACTTGGAGGCTGATGAGGAGGAAGAGGATGATGATGAAGATCTTGATAAACTTGGTGATGACCAAATGATTGCTATGTTGGTTGAAAAGTTCAAGAAGACGAAGATGTGTGGAAAAACGAACCTGCCTAGAAATTTAAGTGTAATAAAAAAAGGCATTTGAAAAAATGAAGACCGAGTGCTACAAAGTGTGGTAAGGTTGGCCATATAGCTTCTGACTATGTGTCTAAAGTTGTGTCTTTTTCATCTAAACAATACAAGACTACAAAAGACGATGACCTCAAGGGTAAGTACCTTATAGCCATGGCCAAGTTGAAGAAACTGAAGGACTCCGTGAACTCCAACAAAGTGAAGGGAATAATGGCTGCAGCTTGTGATTGGGAAGATCTGATTCATCTTCATTTGAAGAGGACAACACATTCTTTGTTGCCAATGATGAAGCTCATTCACCTAATAGTTTCAAACAATACTTGGCAGAAGTAGAGGCTCTATGCTCTTTGGACAACTGGAATCCTGCTATGATGTATACGGTAAAAGATACACTCAAGTAATGTTTGATGGTTTCTCCTAGTACACTTTGGTATTCTTACTAAAGGCTAAAGGAGAGACTGCTTGAGAAATTATTACATTTGCGAAAAATATGAAGCTTTTAAACTCTTCCCAAGTCAAGGTGCTCAGGAGTGTTCGTTATACTGAATTCAGAATTAGTACAGTTGAAGACTTCTGTGAAGAAAGAGGGGTATCTTTGAACTTCTCAACTGTGAGGACTCCTCAACAAAATAGAGGTGCTAAAAGAAGGAATAGAACTCTCTCATAGAAGCTGTTAGGACAATGTTGTGTGCATTAAGTCTACCATATTCATTTTGGGTTGAAGCTATCAACACAACCTGTTTCACTCAAAACAGGTTATTAATAGTCAAAAGGTTCAATAAGACTCCCTATCATCTTTTCAATGGGAGGAAACCCAACTCAAGATTTTTACATGTATTTGGATGCCCTTGTTTAATTCTGAATCAAAGGGAACAACTTGGAAAGTTTTAACCTAAGGCTAATGAAGGTATATTTGTTGGTTACTTTGTAATTTTCAAGGCCTACAGAGTTAACAACCTTAAGAGGATGGTGAGTGATGAATCTATCAATATCACAATGAAAGAATTTGCTAGTTCATCTCCTTACTTGAGTCAATAATTTGTTTATTAAGAATTTAGTTTTGATGACCTTCTACATCGCAAATTTGATGAAGACTCAAAAGCTTCCACATCTCCCAGAGTGAAAAATTGTTCTTCAAAGTGGACATGATAAGGATTATGTTAGTACACCCTGTGTGATTAAGTGTATTGACATTGTCCCCATTCCATGTCCCTTTCCATCAATGTCGGCTTTCCTAAATAAGTGAATGTTCAACACTTGTGATACTCCTTCAACAAGTGAGCATTTGTGAATGCCAATGTGTCTAATGATCATGGAGAGTGCTCTACAAGGCCTGTTGATCGTGAAGCTGGTAATGAAGAGCAAAGGGAATCTGCATTGAAGCATGATTCCAAGTGAATAAGGTGTCACCCTAATGAGAAGATAATTAATGACATAAATAAAGGCGTGCAAACAAGAAACGATGCACTAGGAAACTTTTGTATGTTTCAAATTATCACTGATGGTGCCTATGAAGGAAGATGAAGCTTTGAAATATGGCAATTGGATCAATGCTATGCAAGAAGGACTTAATCAGTTTGAGAGAAACAAAGTACGAAAGTTGATCCCTATTCCTAAAGGAAAAACAATATCATCACAAGTAAGTGTTTAAAAATACGATGGATGAGCAATGCCATGTCCTTAGAAATAAGACAAGGCTGGTTGCTCAAGGGTATAAAAAATAATATTGAATTGACTATGATAAAATAAATTTGCTCCTATGGCTAGGCTTGCAGCAATACATATATTTCTAGTCTATGCTACGCACAAGAACATAAAGGTATCTCAAATGGATGATAATAGTGTATTTCTGAATGGGAAGCTGCAAGAAGAAGTGTATGTGGAGCACCCACTAGGTTTTGAGGATGAAAAACATTCAAACTATGTATATAAGTTAGAAAAAGCTTTATATGGACTCAAACAAGCCCCCAGAGCCTGATATGACATTCTTACTGAATTCTTTATAAGTAATTGTTATTTAGGAGGTAAATTGGATAACAAATTATTCATCAAGAAGGTAACATCTGACATTAGGCTTGTTCAAACTTATGTGGATGACATTATATTTGGGTCTACTAATGAATAGTTGTGCAACAATTTTTCATTGCTCATGGAGTCTAAGTATGAATTGAGCATGGTGAGTGAAGAAAATTTCATTTTAGGATGACAGCTTAAACAAAGTTCAGATGGAATGTTTATTAACCAAAGAAAGTACACATTGGATATTTTGATACTTGCTCACGTATTAAACCCCAATGACGACCAATGTTAAGTTGGATAGAGATACCCATGAAAAAGTTGTTTCTATAAGAGATTACAGAGGTAAGATTGGGTAGCTTTACCTAACAGTTAGTAGATCAAATATAATGTTTGCTACATGTTTATGTGCTATATTTTGAGGTAACCCTAAGGAATCTCCCCCTAAGTGTATCAAATGGGTTTGATCAAAGATCTCCCCTATAATAAAGTACACGTTTGATTCACTACTATAAATCGAAGCTAATGCAACACATTTTAAAATTGTTGCTTTTTAATTTAAGTTCGCTCTAAAGCAACACATTGACAATAAGTGTTGCATGTAATGATTTAATGCAACATTTTTTTTGAAGTGTTGCCGTTTTTACTAAAAAATGCAACAATATTCTAAAGTGTTGTAATCTTTAATAAAAATTGCAACATTTGTTTAAAGTGTTGCATATTTCAATAAAAAATGCAACACATTTTTAGAGTCTTGCATTGATAAAGAAAAAAATGCAACACATTTTTAAAAACATATAACATTTTTTTAAGTGTTGCATTTATAATGAAAAAACATTACATGTTTTTAAGTGTTGACTATACTATTTTTTCTTGTTTTGTAATTTTATTTAAAAAATACACACAAAAGTTCAATGTCTCATTTGTTAAGATTAATAAAATAAAAGATTTGATAGTACATATTTTAATATTTTTTTTAAAAAAAAAGAGTAAAATTAGAAAATTGGTTACAAATTTAAAATATCACAGGTATATATATATTTTTGGGTGGTAAACTAATTAAAAATTAAATTTTAACATTTCATTATATTTATATATATATATATATATATATATATATATATATATATATATATATATATATATATATATATATATATATATATATACACACACACACACACACAATTACCAAATGGTATCCACCAATGAGGTTTTTTTTTAATTTTAAATTTTTAATAATACACCCTCGTCTTAATGTTATTTGTTAAAATTTTCATATTTATTTTTGTAATTAATATTTTAGACTCCGAAGCAACGCGCGAGTGTTCAATAGCTCGTTTATAATATTTGTTGACATATCATATTTCTAATTTTTTATAGTTTTACTTGTTATTAAATTAAAAAATTTATATTGTTTTGAAAAACATTAAAAAACAATTGTACTCAAAATACGAACATTTTTTAAAGGTTTTTTTTGAAGCATTTAATGTACAGATATAGTTTAATGTATACATTAGAACCTATAACTCGATCTCTTCATTTGCAAAGAATCCATCCAACTTCTACTCCCTCAGCTGCCACCACGACCCCTCACCGCCCTCACCCGTCGTCGCCCCCACCCTCGCCGGTCACCCGCCGTCGCCCCCACCCCTCGCCACCCTCACATTCCTTGGCCCCCTCCCCTTGCACCACTGAAGCCGTCGATCTCTCTTTGTATATGGCGACCCCCATTCCCAAACCCTAGCCGGTGACCCCCTTCCAGCAGTGGTTCTCTCTAGACCCCCTTCACAAACCCTAATCGTCGATTTCTCTCTTTCTTTCCTCCAGCGGCGACATTGATTTCTCTCTTTCTTTTACCCAGCGACGGCGACAGAGGGTCTCCATCATCTCTTTCTTTCCTCCGACGACGGGCAAATCGATCAAGGTCCAAAAGTTTTGATTATATTGATGTTTACTATACCTTTTTGTTCATAAGAATCAAATCCCATCTTGCATCATTTTGTTTATCTTTATGCAGGTGTTTATTAGATTTTTTTTCATTGGTTTTTTCAGGTATTTATTAGATCTTTTTCCTATAACTTCATTGGGTTTTCATGATAATCTTCATTTTAATGCTTCTGTTCCTTCTCTTTTTTGCATCCTCGTCAAGTTCTGTTGGTTCTCTTTTTTGCATCCTTGTCAAGAAACAACACCAATTAATGATATGTTTTTAGGTCTGGTTTGATTTTGCGCTTTTACTGTTGATTATGTTTTAAAGCACACACACTGGATTCAATTAAACACACATTCAAGAACATAGGACAGAAACTTAAAAATCAGGAACAAGTTGCTATTTGATTTTATGTCAAGGACATTCAGAAAGAACAACATTCAAGAACATATATGACAGAAACTGAAATTACAGGACAAAAACATAGAAATCAGAATCAGCAACATTCAAGCACATATATGACAGAACTGAAATTACAGTAATAGGTTGTTGTTGCATGGACCAAAATAGAAAGTTGCTAGATCCACTTCCAAGAAAAAAAGGTATATTACTTGTCCAATTCATTTTTATATGGGTGAGTAAAAATTTATCAGCCTTTTGATTTCCCTGTTTTCCACTTTTCTTATGTTGTGAAGCGATGTGTGCCGATGTGGCTCGCAGACATGGTGGAGATGGCGGTGATCCTCCTAACCGACGTTTAGGTAGGTTACTTAGTTCGTGCGGAATATGAAAGTTACTGTTTTGGTTTCATGTTTTTATATTGTCAATATATCTCTATTTTCTCATTTCCATGTTAATGTAGCAAAACCAAAAAACAAGCAAGGTCTGTCGATTTTGATATAATTTGAATGATACACTTAACAACATAATAGCGTTTTGAGGGTCATTAATCTGTTTTTTTCATTACTTTTTTACTGTTTTTTTTTAAATTTATTTTTACTGATTCATAATGTTTTTGTTATCATTTATAATTTAGAAAACACACTAACGATATGGTATATATTGTACGTGTTTTCATATGTTGCAGGTTAGTTACTTTTTTTGACATATGCAAAGTGATCGACAGATTGAGAGTTGTGCATGATAAGTGTCGGTTTCGTATGAAAGAAATTACGAAAAGAGGAATTGAATATGCATTCCGAATATTGTAATTTATTTTTTTATTGTATCGCTTATACATTTGATGATTATCATTTTGGTTGTAAACGTTTATATACTTGAAATACTTGTTGATCGACATGTTATGAAATGATATTATTTTTGTATTTGCATTAAATTTAAAAAATAATGAATGTGTTTCTTTTGTCTAGAAAATATTCCATTTATGTAATTTAAAACAATAATAAAGTGTTGCAATAGACTGATAATGGTGTTGCATTTACATAATGACAACATTTGATTAGTGTTGCATTTGATAAGTAAAGTGTTGCTATAAGTTGTTAACAATAAATTAAAAGTGTTGCTTTAGAGTATAAAAAGTGTTGCATTTAAAAAGTGTTACATTTATAAAATAATGGCAACACATTAAAAAGTGTTGCTTTAGAATATATAAAAAGCGTTGCATTTATAAAATAATGGCAACACTTTTAAAAAGTGTTGCAGTATCTAGTTAAAGTGTCGCTTTAGACCTAAGGCGACGTTGGCTAAGGTGTCACTACATAAAGTGTCGCATTAGGCCTATAGCAACACTTTTAAGGCCTAACACAACACTTTTCCCATGTTGCTTTAGGTTCATTTTGTTGTAGTGATTGAGGCTTTTTTGTGGCTAACAGTAGTGATTTTGCATGTTGTAGCTTGGATAGATAAAGCACAACATGTGGATGTCAACTCCTTGGTGGTAAGTTGATAAGTTGGAGCAATAAGAACCAAAACTCAGTGTCAAGTTCTACTGCAAAAGATTAATACGTTGCTGCTGGCAGCTGTCGTGACCAAATTTGTTTGGATGCAACATTAGCTTAATGATTATGGGCTAGTGTATAGGAAAATTTATATTTGTGTGATAACACTAGTGGCATAGCCATCTCTAACAACCCTGTTTTCTACTCAACAACAAAGAATATTGATGTCAGACACCACTTTATAATGGATCATATCCAACAAAATAATATTGAACTATCTTTTGTTCCCACATAAGAGCAGCTAGCAGATATTTTCACAAAATATCTTCATGAAAATAGGTTCTCAACCCTTGTGTGCAAGCTGGGAATTTTAAATAAAAGTGAACAAGCATTGACGTTCAAAGGTTACATGTGAAAACTAGGGGTGGGATTGGTATCGTACCGGTACCAAACCGGGTGGTACCGAATATTTTTTATGCATAAATCTAGTACCAAATACCGAACTGATTATAAAACTTTTGTGTCGGTACCGGTTAGAACAGATTTTGTTATTTATGACAAAAACCTAATGTGAAGAATAATATCAAAAACAATAAACAAATTTAATAACAAAGCAATTAACTAAATTTTAAATTAAAACTAATGAATTATTAAAACCAACAATGAATATTATTATCAAAACCAATAAGTAAAGTACTAAATTTAATATCAAAACCAACAAACGAATTTAACCATCCGTGTGTGTATTCATGTGTATATATGTATATATATATATATATATATATATATATATATATATATATATATATATATATATATATATATATATATATATATATATATATATATATATAGATTGAGGTTCTATGGTGCACCATACGCATCGGGAACCAAATGGGAACCAAAAATGCATTGCTTGTTTACAAAGGGTGCATTAAGGGCATTTTGGAAATGCTTAATAATATATTGTTAAATTATAAGATTTATTTAAATATTTATCATTTATTTAGGAAACTAAATAAAATGATCAACCACCTTTCCATAAATCCATCCCCTTTTCTCTTTCATGGTTAGCCTCTCTCCATCTCTCTTTCTCTCAACCAGTTTTCACAAGACAACCACTACTACTACCGCCAGACCCAGCACCACCATCGCTGTCCACCGTCGGTATGCAACTCTGCACCATACCTGTGCATCAATGTTGACGAGAATTTGCTTGCGTCTGTTGATCATGGTTTTTGAGTATCAGTTTTTTCACAAACAGTTCATTCTACGATTCTATATCATGCTTATGGCTACTCAAAGAATCCTAAGATTCTTTATTAATGTTGGTGGTTATTGCTTCCAAGAAATAGTTGGAGCATATGGTATTGGTTGTTTCAAACATGATGCACAACAGCAATGCATCACGACAATGATGAACACATTGAAGACGTTGATGAACACGTTTAAATTTCAGAGATGCATCACGAAATTAACACGTTAAAATGTCGAATGCATCACGATTTTGGTGATGCATAATGATGGAACAAAGACGAGGATGAATATGACCGAAATGCATCACGATTTTGGTGATGCATAATGATGGAACAAAGACGATGATGAATATGGTCGAAATGCATCATCATTGAAATTGAATTGGATGAAGATGCATCGTGTTTGAAGACGAATCCAATAAATTGGATGAAGATGGATCATGTTTGTTTAGATTCGAATAGAATATTTTCTGAATTCAAGCATCTTCCGATTTTGCCCTACCGCGCGCGAGAAGTTATGAACCCGTGCACCCATTTCCAAGTTAACTACCCTTATGCCAATACAATCTGAACCATTAAGATCTAACGGTGCATACAGGTTCCCAAAGTACACAATGCATACATGTGCCCCATAGAACCTGACCCTATATATATATATATATATATATATATATATATATACATATATATATATATATATCGGTGCAAATTCAATATATATTTAAATGACAATGTAGATATATATAATTAGACATCAATTGGTAATAAAAATAACATTGTCTATATTAAATATATATATTTTTAATCGGTCCTGTACCGGTACCGAACCAGGTGGTACAACATTTTTTGAGACATAATATTAGTACAGAATACTATTGGATTATAGAATTTCAGCACTGGTACGGTATCGGTCCTAGTACAATACCGGTTCGATTTTGGAACATCGTTAAAAAATCTCACCCCTAGTGAAAACTATCCATCAGTTAGCAACAACTTTGGCACATGACAAGGTTTACGACCACTGTCCTTAGTTGTTTCTCGGTAATGGAACAGGTTTGATATATAATAGGTTTCATACTTAATGTTTTCCTCTCAAACATGTTGCACTGAGTTAATTTCAAACCTGTTCAAACTGTAACTCCCCTATTGTATCACTGCAAATGTGATAACCTGTTCATGTCAAGAACATGTTACACATGTAAGCTATTCAGACTAACTGAACATGTTTTATAAACAGGTTACATATTGAACAATTTTGAGCATAACACATTAATTTTGAACATCAACTTTCATTTAACGTTTCTTCACTCTTAGGTTATGTAAACTATGTATTTATTTAACATTTATTTGTTTGGAAAACGTTTGATACATGGTTAAGAGACAGACAAATCGGGTAAGGTGGTCTGACATATGTTCTAACACGTAACATTAACATGTCGTTATATTCAACACCTTTTAGATCACTCACCATTTTCTTTCTCTACCTTTTCAAATTCAAATTCTATAAATACCTATCGCGATTGTTTCATAGTCCGCTTCACTATTATGAACCTAAACCTACAAATATCATGTAAACACTCACCCACTCTCCAAATACTCTGTGTATATACGTTAAATCTTAAATCTCTCTTCAATGGCAATTGAAATCACTCATCCTCTTGTCCTAGTTCCTTTGGGAGAATATGTGATTAAACACCCATCAGCCATCACCAAGCTCATTTTGAAACCTATCAACTATGAATCCAACCTCACATTCCATAAGAACTATATAGGGAAAGGTTATGATCAGATGGTAGATTTCATGAAGGAACATCCTCTACACTACATCATGACTGCTACGCCTAGGGGTTTGTATCTTGAAATGTGTACAAATTTTGGTATACATGTTTTTAATATTCTTAGAACAAGGTTGATCTAAGTGCCGATTTAGCAATAACAAGTAAGAATAGAAGAAAGCATAAGTAATACCAAATACCACTGGCAGTGTACTAGTCGTGAGTAGTACAACTTGAAGTTGACATTGTGAATTACAGAAATAGGAAATGGTGATACGAAACAAGGTAACGATCCTAAGACGTTTGT
>JAANYP010005267.1:0-229484 GCA_020465985.1 Centrapalus pauciflorus
ATTGTGTAACCAGATAAACTATGCCAACTCTTTTACCCTAAGCTCAAGATAGTTCACGCATTGTTTATTTTATCCAACTTTGAATGCACCCTCAGTAACTTTTGACCTTTTACCTAAGTAAAAATTAAACTAAACTAAAATAAAATAAAATAAACTAAGGTAAAAATAAAATAAAGTAAAATAAAATTTTGACCAAAAATTTAATCTAGACTTAAGAAAAAAATTTACAGTCTAAGCTAAATACTTAACAACGTATTTTTGATGAGTATAGTCTAAGAAAGGTTCAATCAGATAGCGATGTCCGATACTAACTTTCAGTACTTAAATTTTCACACTTAGGAATTTTTTTTTGAATTCCTTTGATTGTTTGTCGTGACATACCCATTTAGCCGATTGTTGGTATTTTACCCTGTTAAACATTCTACATTTCGGAATATCCCTTGGCCTTTTTATTTATCAGGAAATTATCTTACGTGACTCAGACATAGACATACTTTTATGATCAAGGCACACAGACAAAAATTCTAACTTGTTGGTATTTGCAAACTTTCTTTAAAAGACAAACATCGGACACAGGTCTGTATTCTCATACAACAAAGTGTCTTAGTTCGACTTAAGGTTTATTTTTAAAGTTAGCAGATAGCGGTGACAGGTCTGTACTGACGTACAACAAAGCGACATGTCTGCTAACCCGAATCTAAACAGAGACAACAGGTCTGTACTTACGTACAACAGAGTTGCATGTTTTCGACTCTCAGTTTTACAGAATATTTCTATTCTTTCCATTTTCAGATGTATTTGATGTTGCCATACATCCCCAGAAAGTTTGCATACCTCATTTAGACTCAATGTTTGTATGTCTTGTACATAAAAATTAAGACCGATTGGTCATATATCTAACTTAGTGACACGCTTGACTATTTCTAGAATATTTTATTAGCCTTGAGATTCCCTAAATGTATTATGCCTACCAACACATCAAACTAAGTAAAGTATAACACTTAGGATTTAGTTGCATTATGTGTGAAAGCCTAAATACTTAGAGTCTGTAACGACGGTGCTAATTTTCGTCACTTTGAACCTATGTATCTAAGACCTAACTCTTTTTTCTGATATTCTCTTTTTTTTGTGTTTTTGTAATTTTCTCTCTTTTTTTCTTTTATTTTTTCATAAGAAAAGCAGTAAAATAAGCTAACCTACTAACTTACTAAAGATAGAAACTTACTAAAAATAGAAACTTTCCTAAATTAGCAGATTACTGAAAAGAAAGAAAAACTACTACTCTACAATAAAATAAAATAAACTTACTACTACTAAGGTCAAATTACTATGGGTTGCGCATTCCATTCAGTTGAATTAAATACTCAAACCGTGACTTATCAAACACTTTGGTAAATAAATCTGCATTATTATCTTCTGTTGCCACCTTTACCAGTTTGATAAAGTTCTTTTCAGCACAATCACGAATAAAATGATGTCTTATGTCTATGTGCTTTGTTTTACTGTGTTTAACTGGATTATTAGTTATAGCAATTGTAGATTGATTGTCTATCCTAATAGGAGTTTGAGTGTAAGCCAAACCGTAATCCCGCAATTGTTGTTGTATCCACAGAACCTGTGAGCAGCAACTACCAGCAGCAACATACTCGGCCTCGCACGTTGAAATGGCTACCGATGTTTGTTTCTTGCATTGCCAGGACACCAGTCTCCCTCCTAGGAACTGACAACCTCCAGTCGTTGATTTGCGCGTCAAACTGCATCCTCCATAGTCAGAATCTGTGAACGCCTCCAACTCTAGATCTCCCTCTGCGTGATACCAAAGTCCCAGCTTCGGTTTCGACTTGAGGTATCGTAGAATCCGCTTCACAGCTTTCATATGCATCTCCTTTGGATTCACTTGAAACCTAGCACAAATACACACAGCAAACATTATGTCAGGTCTTGAAGCAGTTAAATACATAAGTGACCCAATCATGGCCCGATATAAAGTCGGATCCACATCGGTATCACTTTCAGTACCCGGCCCGAGATTGTGATTTACTTGAATCGGCGTGCTGAAGTGGGCAGTCAACTTAGTTCCCTCCATCCCAAACCGTTCTAATATGTCATAGACATACTTAGTTTGATGGATAAACATCCCTTCCTTCTTTTGGTTAACTTGTAACCCTAAAAAGAAATTCAACTCCCCCATAGCACTCATCTCGAACTTAGACTTCATCACCTTCTCAAAATCTTTGCACATTTGTTCGTCTGATGATCCAAAAATGATATCATCGATGTAAACTTGTACCAAGATAAAGTGTTCTCCTTTCCTCTTCACAAATAGAGTACTATCTATCCTACCCCTTTCAAAACCGTTTTCTAAAAGATGGTTGGATAAAGTCTCATACCACGCCCTAGGTGCCTGATGTAATCCATAAAGAGCCTTATCTAAGCGATATACTCTATCAGGATATTTAGGATCTGTAAATCCGGGCGATTGTTCTACATACACCAACTCCTTCACTTTCCCATACAGGAAAGCACTCTTAACATCCAGTTGATATACTTTAAAGCCTTTGAAGGAGGCAAAAGCTAAAAACAACCTAATTGCTTCTAACCTTGCTACTGGTGCAAAAACTTCGTTGTAATCGATTCCCTCCTCTTGGTTGAAACCCTTTACAACTAATCTCGCCTTGTTGCGCGTGACTATACCTCGATCGTCTCTTTTGCACTTAAAAACCCATTTGGTTCCTATTGCCATCTCCCCTCGAGGTAACGGAACTAACTCCCACACTTCTAGTTTCCTAAATTGTGACAGTTCTTCCTGCATCGCTTCAACCCAGGAGTTGTCCTTAAGTGCCATTTGCACATTTTTGGGCTCTACTTGCGATATGAAACACGAATATAGACATGTGTGATATGCCTCGGAGTCGTTTATCATCGACAACAACACGGTGTTGTTATTTACACTACTCCGAGTCCTCACACCCTCGTTAGGATTTCCTATGATGCTATCTATTGGATGGTTCTTGTTAATCCTAGAGGTCTCTATTTCATCAACCCTTAGATTATCTCCTAAGTTGGATCCTATTTCACCTAATGGGGGAACAGGCTCAGCTTCTATATTTTCCTCCTCACGGACATTTTCCTCAGAGTTGGAACTCGATGCTTGAGTCTGACTCTCAGTGGTAGGTGCCTCTTGATCAGCAACTTCTGGAGACCCATCTACAGTCGCAGTAGGCTCGGAAGTAGATTCGAACGTGGTCCTTGGAAAGATTTGGCCATCGTCGTTCAGATGCAACGTCGCCAAGTCCTTCTCGATTGTACCTGCATTATCATCCAGAGGAATGTTAAATGACTCAAATAACTTATCATAGTCAAATATCCATTCCGGACCAGTTTGGGGTTCATGTGTATAACTTGTGACTTCAATGTTATACACAATCTCCACAGTACCAGTTGTTTTATTAAACACCCGTTTGTTTGGTGAGTTTGGCACATAACCTAGGAAGTATCCTTCGTCAGCCTTTTCACCAAACTTCGGTTGATGTTTTGTTCTTAAAAGTGTGCATGGTACTCCAAACGGTTCGAATCCAGTTAAGTTAGGTGGCCGTTTATTCAAAATTTCATAGCATGTTTTGTTCAATGATTTGACTGTAAGGACTCGGTTTAAAATGTGGCACGCGGTATTCACTGCCTCCCCCCAAAACATGGTAGGAAGCTTTGAATCCGAAAGCATAGTCCTTGCAGCCTCAATCAAAGTTCTATTTTTACGTTCGGCCACCCAATTCTGTTGAGGTTCATATGGTGCACTGAATTGATGCACTATGCCCTTTGATAGGCAATATACACCAATTACAGTGTTTTTGAATTCAGTTCCATTATCACTACGAATACATTTAACCCTAGTTCCGTATGAGTTCTCCACTTGGTCCAAGAACCCGATGAGCCTTGCAGCCGTCTCGTCCTTCGTACCTAAAAAGAAAACCCAAGAAAAACGTGAGTAATAGTCGGTGATAACTAAGCAGTACCAACTACCTCCAATACTCCTTTTGTTGATTGGGCCGAAAAGGTCCATGTGCAACAGATCGAATGTTGAGGCTATGGAATTCTGCTTCTTGGACTTGTGTGTCTTCTTGTGTTGTTTGCCCTTCATGCAAGGTAGACACTTATCCTCGAACTGAAAACTTTTCATGGGCACACCCTGCACCAGTCCATGCTTCGTAATGTAATTCATCTTTCTCAGGTGCAGGTGAGCCATGCGTCTGTGCCACAGTACGGACTCCGTCTCTGAAGCTTTTGATAGTAAGCAGATCGGACCCATCGAAGTATCTGGCTTGTTCATATCGAGCATGTACAAGTCATTCTTCCTTGGCGCCCGCATCAATATCCAATCTTCAGGTATCTTGAATCCAGGCTTTAGCACTAACGCCTCAGTGTCAGTAAATAACACTGAGTTCTTCTTATCACAGATTTGAGAGACACTAATGAGATTATGAACCAGTTTATCAACGTGATAAACTTGATCCAAAGTAATCGTCCCATTAGTGACTTCTCCAGTTCCAGTGATATTTCCACCCTTGTTACCCGCGAATGATACAAATCCCCTATTACCCCCCTTGAAGTCTGTGAGAAGACTTCTTTCCCCCGTCATGTGCCTGGAGCAACCACTGTCGACGAACCACTTGTTGTTTGGACCGGTAGTTATCTCCTGCACATGAAAGAAAATAGGTTAGTTATCACGGGGAACCCAAGCCATGACTGACTTGGTAATACCATTCTCGTCCACATACGTGAACTCTTTCAAGTACCCATCTCGCCTTTCATGTGACTTGGGTCTTTGAACTGAATTCTGTTGTGGTGCCGAGTGATTTAGATTCACTCTTTGCCTTTGAGTAGGCATTTGTTGTGGTGCTCTAGAATAACTCTTATTATACTGCATTTCAGACTGTGATCCCTGAGCTCTTACCGGAACATAATGTCTAACGGGAGTATGTGACCTAACTGGAGTGTGTGACCTGCTAGGTGTGGTGCTCCTATAGACTTGTTGAGGTGCTGACCTAGATTGATTAATGACACGATTCGGTGAATTTGTCCTAACCACTTCTTTTGGTCCAACCTTAACCGGTGTTTGTTTCACAACAGGTTTTGGTGCGGCCTGCACAATTTTCTCGGTACTCTGAGAACTACTCGTGCTCGCCACACTTGGTGAGGGCTTAACAGGTGTTGGATTCACTGTCTTAGGGGTAAATCTGCTTTCCTTATTGGACAGTGAGAAGCAACATGCCCTTTCGCGTGACATCTAAAGCAAGACATCTTATCCATGGACTTTTTGGTTGTTCCCTTAGATCTAGGTGTCTCACTAGTGTCTACTTCCTTTGGTACAACTACAGTGTCTGTCTCTTCGACCTGGTCAGCCCATGAAATTTTCTGTTTTCCTGCAGGTGTTTCACTGGAGGAAGACACAAATTTCACTTTCTTGACCTTGACGGTTGAGTCAACCACCTTAGGTGTATTATCAACTGTAGGCTCAGGTGTCGGTTCAGGTAGGTCCTCTAAGTCTACTGACTTGTCAGTTTTCTCCTGAGGCTGAGGCACATAGTTCGCATTGAATGGTGGAGGAATTTCGTGAAACCTAGACCTACAGGCTTCTTAGACTGTCTTTGGGCATCTAAGACTTTTCCTAGGTTTAGGCTCGAATTCCTAAACTTTTCCAGCTTGCTATTTGCCTCTGCTACCTTAACCTTGGTCTCGGCTAGCTCTATGTCCTTGTCCTTCAGACTTTTGGTCAAGGCCTCTACGTGCTCATACATAAGCTCTATACTAACACACTGCTCACTCAGTTTGTCTTTTAGAACGATTACGTCTTGAGCATCAGCCTTAAGCTTTTCTTTTAAATCTTGCTTTATATCATTTAGGCTAGCGTTTTCTATTTTTAAGTTTTCATTTTGAGCAGAAATGGTTTTGTGTGATTCTAAGACTAGATTTAACCTATCATTAGAAGTAGCACACAAAGCACATAATTCGGAAAATAGAGAATAAGAAAGACTAACCTTAGAGTTATCAGATTCCACGTTGGCCATCTGAGCAGCAAACTCCAGCACGGTCTGATCATTCGCCTTCTCTACCCACATCGGACTGCTGTCCCGTGTGGTCTGCTCATCCCCATCACATCCAGTTTCAGTAACTTCAGCCATGAAGGCTCTAGCATTGGACTCAGGATGTGAACTCCAGTCATAGGTACCATCTAGCTGTCTGTCAGAAGTGACATTGGATAATAGACCAGCTAGATTGGCTTGTCCAGTTGAGGAACTCGGAAGGTATCTTTGTTGGGACTGATTTTGGTACTGTCCTTGATGCTGACTCTATCCTTGGTATGTCTCTACCTTCGGTCTTTGACACTCCCTGGCGAAGTGTCCCAATCCCTGACAGTTGTAGCATTTGACCTTAGACTTATCAAATCCTATCCCTTTGTTGTTCATTTGCAGATTCCTCCCAGTTCGCTTGATGAATCTTTTTACCCTCTGGGTCACCATGGCCAGTTGCCACTTAAGATCCATTTCCTCTAAGTCATCAGGGTCGACCTGATCGTAATCTTCATCCCATAGAGCTGGGTCATTGATTTTCCCTTGAACACAATTTCCATAAGCTGCCACAAAGGAAGCAAGCAGATTCAAATGTTCTTCTGCGGACTTTGCGCTCATCGGCATCTTCGAATAGCTCTGACTTGTCGGTGCCTGATGGACTTGAGGTTGCGGTTCTTCGGATCTCCCTAACCCTAAGAACGTGCGATTCAGTGAGTCTTCGGACTCTGGTGGCGATGACGTTTCTCCGGTGAAAAACGCTGTAGCACTCTTCGGTTCAGCTGTCACTGATGATTTAGATGTCTTTCCAAAATACATTGCCGGATTCTGGACTTGCTCGTAATCAGTCTCAGCCTTAATCATCTCGTAGTGATATGCCCTCAACGTGCCCACAATGTCATCAAGTGATTGAGCATAATATTTGTCCTCATTCAGCTTAATCATTGCCACGTACATGGCCCATTTGGCTGGTAGGGCATCAAGAAGCTTGTTGTTCTTGTCAGTGTCCGAATACTCAATTCCATGACTTTCAAGTTCCGTTATCAGATGATAGAACCTTGTGATAATATCATCCAACTGTTCATCCTTAATTGACTTGAAAATCACAAACTGTTGGGTCAACAGCTCTGTACGCTTTTTACGCACCCGAGGATTACCCTCACACCTTTTCTGGAGAGACTCCCAAAGTTCCTTCGACGTCCTTTGAGTCCGAAATGTGTGCAAAATATCTTGCGGTAAAGCCATACGGATTATGGAGAAAGCTTTGTTTTCAGCTTCAAATAGTTTCTTGTCATCCTCTTTCATCATCTGATATGACAAGACCTTTTGACGGCCTTCAACTTCAGATACTGGCGGAATGTACCCTTCATCTATGCACACCCACATGCGCATATCATTGAATCGTACAAAATCTGTAAATCTGTCCTTCCACCAGTAATAGTCCTCAACTTTCATCAGCTTAGGCGGTGCATTTGCCTTCCCAACTTCGTGATCCATCTCAAGGAATTTCTGAAGATTTGACATCTTTTCTGAAACAAATTGAATTTGAACTTAATTAATTTAATTCGAAACTGATTTAGACTAACTTATTCGAATCTAGATAGATTCGAAACTAATTAATATTAAATCTGTTGAGATTAAATTCGATTAAGTCTTAAAAGTCAATTAGATTCGAAATTATGTCAGATTCGAACAACTCCTTAGATGCGAAGGTACTTAGAATCGAAGGCACAGCAGAGTCGAATGTCAGCAGATTCGAAGCACAGAATCGAAACAGTAACAAACTCGAAATAAACTCGAAACAACACAGACTCGAGATCCAATTCGAATGAAGTAACAGATTCGAAACAATGTAGACTCGAAACTCACTGAAATTGACTCGAAAGGAGCGTATTTAGATTAGACTCGAGACTAGAGTGAAACCCTAATTACCCCTATAGATTCGAGCGCCGCAAACTCGAAAAACGGCTAACACTTTGATTTTTTGACGTTTTACAGATTAAATCACTATTTTTCAAACGAAAAATAATGATTTCGACCAAAAACGTGAAAAACGACAAAGTGTTTCCCGAATATGAATTTGCTAAGCTCAAAAAACACGTTTTTGAGAGAAAAACCGTCCAACTAGCGTCAAGAAACCTAGAATGTATCTGATGAACACGAAGAACACCAAGAACACTCCGTTGGCTCTGATACCACTTGTAAGGTCTACCACTGCAAGATCTATCTAGACGCGGATCCGTGAACGAGTGCGGAATCCTCGTTGACGGTTAGACGGACAACTCTCAACCAACGGAAACACGGAGACTATTAGACGCTGAACGAACGACACACGAACGATCCTACGTACTAATTCTCTCCGAAACGGCACTCACCTAGCTGATAAACTCGAGATCGCCTCTTGCTTAATTCCTCACGAATTCTGCAAAAAGTCATCTAATCATTCGAGTCTATCCCTAATTATAGACCCTGATTCGAGTCTGTTGTGGGCCAACCTCGAATCTGGCCCAAGGCCCATTCGAATCTGTCCATCTGACAGTCTCGAATCTAGCCTATTTTCGAATCTATGGTTACATTCGAATCTATCACAGATTCGAATGTCAACCCATATATAATTCGAATCTAGCCTTTTACATAAACAACTAAGTGTTAATCCTTACGTTATTACTTATAATTGAATTTATCTTTGTACTTTATGTTTGAACTTCTTGTAATACGTTACATCAAGTTCAAACATACAAACACTAATAAATATCAACCATAAATAAACATATATATCACACACTTGCTAAAATCACAATGTAGGATCACTTAGACTGCTGTCGTCACACAGGATGTACCAACACTTTTGTATGTTCTCTAGCTTTGTTTCACTGATGGAGCCAAAGAAGGTGGATGAAGCACTAAAAGATGCCAATTGAATCACTGCAATGCAAGAAGAGCTCAATCAGTTTGAGAGAAACAATGTATGGAAGCTGGTTCCTGCTCCTAAAGGTAAAACTATAATTGGCACTAAATGGGTTTTCAGGAACAAGATGGATGAGCAAGGTCATGTCATTAAAAATAAGGCAAGACTGGTTGCTCAGGGCTACAGACAGGAGGAAGGAATTGACTATGATGAAACATTTGCTCCTGTGGCCAGGCTAGAAGCAATTCGTTTGTATCTAGCCTACGCTGCTCATACGAGCATTAAGGTATTTCAAATGGATGTGAAGAGTGCATTTTTGAATGGGAAGCTGCAAGAAGAAGTTTATGTCAAGCAGCCTCCAGGTTTTGAAAATGAACAACATCCAGGTTTTGTCTATAAGTTGGACAAAGCTCTTTATGGTCTCAAACAAGCCCCTAGAGCCTGGTATGACACTCTTACTGATTTCCTTATGAGCAATGGGTACTCCAGAGGTAAAGTGGATACCACACTGTTTATAAAGAAGGTGAAGTCTGACATTATGCTTGTTCAAATTTATGTGGATGACATAATATTTGGTTCTACTAATGAGCAGCTATGCAACAATTTTTCATTACTCATGAAATCCAAGTATGAAATGAGTATGATGGGAGAACTTACTTTCTTTTTAGGATTACAGGTTAAACAAACCTCAACTGGAATTTTTATAAATCAAAGAAAGTACACTTTAGATCTATTGAAAAAGTTCAATTTTGATCAAAGTTCTCCTATTAAAACCCCAATGGCAACCAGTGTGAAATTGGATGCTGATGCCAGTGGCAAAGCTGTTTCAGTAACAGCTTACAGAGGCATGATTGGGAGCTTGCTATACTTAACTGCTAGTAGACCTGATATTATGTTTGCCACCTGTCTGTGTGCTAGGTTCCAAGCTGATCTAAAGGAATCTCATCTAGCTGCTGTTAAAAGAATCTTCAGATACCTGAAGGGTACACCAGGTTTGGGTCTTTGGTATCCCAAAGACTCAAGCCTTGAACTAACAGGCTATTCAGATTCTGATTTTGCAGGCTGCAGATTAGATAGGAAAAGCACAACAGGTGGATGTCAACTCCTTGGTGGAAAATTTATCAGTTGGAGTAGCAAGAAGCAGAACTCAGTGTCCACTTCTACTGCTGAAGCTGAGTACATTGCTGCTGGAAGCTGCTATGGGCAGATTCTGTGGATGCAGCATCAGCTTGAAGACTATGGCCTTGTGTATAGGAAAACTCCTATTCTGTGTGATAACACAAGTGCCATAGCCATCTCCAACAATCCAGTATTTCATTCAAGAACAAAGCATATTGAAGTCAGACATCACTTCATCAGGGATCACATTCAGAAAGGTAATGTGGAGGTAAGTTTTATTTCCACAAATGAACAGCTTGCAGACATTTTCATCAAACCTCTGGATGAAACTAGGTTTAATTACCTTGTCAGCAAGCTGGGCATGTTAAACAAGAGTGACTAAGTGTTTCTCAAAGGTCTAAAAAGCTGTATGTTTCACACTGCTCAAACTTCTCAGAACAGCTTAGACAGAACAGGTTATGCATGTTCTGTACTTAGTCATTTGTCTGAAAAACTTGAACAGCTTGAACATACAACAGGCTGAACAAAATCAGTTTATTCGTCCAGCCTGCTCTGATGGTCCAATCCTCAACCTGTTCATTCCCTCACACTGTCTTACAAGCCTTAGACTTGTAACCTGTTCTACTCTTGAACACAACCTGTTCTCACAAAAGAGAACAGGCTGAAGGCACAGTTTGAAGGAAGAACAGCTTGAAGATTGAATAACTTGTGTTGACCCTGCTCATCATAGGTTTGACCAACAGCGTAGACCAAAAGTTTAATTACCTTTCTTAACAATTAAGTTACTTAAACTATGTTTTTATTTAACTTAATTACTGCGGATAATGTGGATTACGTGTGTAAGTGATTAAAAAGAAATCAAGAGGTCTGACAAACGGTCTGACATGGACAACCGTTCCGTTTTCCGTTAACGACTTTTTCAAATCAAACCGCCCAAAACCTTCTCTCTCATACACACTCACATTCAAATCCTATAAATACCAAACTACTGTTTCATCTTCGTCTTCCTCATCATTTCCAGAAATCCTCAAGAACCCTAAAAATCGACAAAGTGTCTCCTGCTTCTTCAAACCTCAAAAAATTCCCAAATGGCTCACAGACCTAATCCCTTTCTCCCAGTGTTCGTTGGTGATGATGTTGTCAAACACTCATCAATCACCACAATGCTGACCATCAAACCCACTAACTACATTGCCAACCTCACAATCCCCAAAAACTATGTGGGGAAGGGCTATGAGCAAATGGTGGAGTTTCTGAAAGTTCATCCGTTGAACTACGCCATGACAACAACTCCTGGTGTCCTGTACCAGGAGATGGTGTATGAGTTCATGTATACCTGTGCCTACATCCCAGAAACCAAAGTCATCAAGGGCACCATACTCAATGGGACTCAGACCATTGAGATCAACACTCATCTGCTCAGGGAAGTTCTTCGACTCCCTGTGGTTGAACAATATGATCGACCACAGCCTGAAGATGAACAGATGAAGAATCTGCTGCACTTCTGTGGTGTAGCAGAACCAAAAATTGGAGCAACACTGTTCAGGAAGGACCTCTCTCCTACCTACAGCTTCTTATTCGCCTCTGTGGTGATGTGCTTCAGCAGCAAGGTTGGTTCCTTTGACCAACTGAGCCGTGATGAAATCCCTGTAGTTCTACAGCTTGTGGATGGAACTACCATGGACATGGCCAAATGGATTTTTGTGAATTTGAGGAACCTGGTGCAGCAAGAGTCAAGACCAGCTGCTGTTCGATATCCCAGGTTTCTGAGCCTCATTTTCAGACATGTTTGTGGTGAGCATATCTATAACTCTCAGCCTCTACTTAAGACTGCTGCATTCCCAGTTATAGGGAATAGAGTTTATTATACTCCAGTCCTGCAAAATGAGCCTCCTCTATCCACACCAATGAGGAGGCTGTTAGGTTTGGTGGAAGGACCCTCTGATGTGAGGGTGGATCCAGAAGCTGCTGCTCCCGTAACAAAATCCAAAGCCAGGTCCAAGCTTGTTAAAAGGACCCTGGCAACTGAAGCTGGGCCTGTGAAAAAGAAGGCCAAAACAGCTCAGCCTGAGTCTGTTCCTTTAGCCTCTGTGGCTGAGGAGGAGCAGGCTCCTCACCCTGGTTCATTTGTTGAGCCTGAAGCCTTTGTGGCTGGTGCCTCTGTGGCACAAGAGACTATGGAACAGGCCAGCCCCACTGTTCCTGACCCAGTCTCACACCCTGTCGAAACAGATCCTCTCTCCTCTCCACAATCACCCACTCCATCCATCCTTTACCAACGCAAATCACTAGCCAAAAAGAAATCAGCCCACAAAACCACCTCCTCTGTTCCCTCTCAACAGGGTTCAGTTGAAAAAGAAGCAACCCCAGCTGCCTCTCCTATTTTAGGAGCAGGTTCAGCTCATCTGGATCCTGCTTCACTCCAATCCGAGTCAACCCCGAGTCAGCCTAGACCCTCTGGTTCCTCCCAACAAGAACCAGTTGTACAAACGGAGATACCCACATCATCTATTCCAGCCTCCCAACAGGCTGAGGATATTGAAAGACAGGAGTCCTCTCCACTCCATACTGTGTCCACACTGTCCCCCACTCATATCTCCTCACACCCTGAGTCTGCACGAGGTGCCCACGCTGCTGGTATAGACCAATCAGCAGCTCAGTCTCAAACTTCTGCTCCCCATGATACAGCTGTTCTACACCAAACAGCTGCTGAGGGACCAACAACCCAAGCCGATGAACCTCAGGGATCACACCATCCCTCTGGTGAGGCTGCTCCCTCCATGCAAATTCCATCAGCAGGTTTCACCACTGCTGATGTTGAAATGCATATCTCATCTCCCAATGATGAGGTGCCTTTAGACCAAGGCACTGCAGAGGGAACCACCACTGGTCTTTATGAGGGTGTTGCAACACAAGCAGCATCTGAAAGGCCCCAAACATCATCCCCTTCTCCTGGTGATGCAGCTACAGCCACTGCTGAAGGACCCTTTGATCCCTCCGAACTGGGCCATCTTACCTTTGCCCAGGCTATGGAGCTTCTGTCCAAAGTCTCTTCCCTCTCCATCACATCCTCAAACACCAGCCTCATCATCTTCCTCTCCATCTACCCACTCAAAACAGTCTACCCATACACCTCCATCTCCCAAAGACCTGCCTTTGAAGGATCAGCTTTCTTTGCTGACCAACAAAGTTGGTTCTTTGGAAAACACCATGAACTCTCTACCTCCATTATATCAGACTCTGTGTCTGCACAGCTTCAGGGGTTTTTTGATTCGTTCAAGGCCTCTTTCCCTACCACTCCACAACCTGATCACTCTCCACAGCTGTTAGCACTCACTGCTCAGCTGCAAAATGTATCCACCTCCCTCTCCTCTATTCTTTCCATACAGCAGGACTCTGTGTCCTCAATGACAGCCATTTCCCAACAGCTGTCATCACTTCTTACTTCTTGCAACTCTACTCTTCCAACCACTCTGGCTAGCTTACAAACTCTAATTGGCTCCCTATCAAACTCTGTGTCATCAGATCTTGCTGATGTGCAAGATTCTCTAGAACTTCATCTTGCACAGCTGCAAACTCTGCTGTTCACAGCGTCTGACAGGGAAAATATTGTTAAGCTCACATCCCTTGCTGATTCCCACTCCACTTCTCTTCAGACCTGTCTTTTCCAGCTTACAGAGGTGAAGGATAACTTGGCTTACTTAGTGACTAGCCTTGTTGGTCCTAAACCTTCTGCTAAACTTGCTTGCAAGCCTGCTGACTTTGTGTCTTCAGGCAGACCAGGTGTTGAAGTCGCTGCTTCATCTCCTTCAAAGGGGGAGAAGTCATCTGCCTCAAAGACTAAGTCTAAGGGGGAGAAAACTTCTTCTCCTAAGGAGATACCAGTGTCTGCAACTCACACTGGTCAGCCAGTAGATGTCTTTGAAACAGGTACAGCTGAAGGTGCCTCTCAAGCTGCTATGCCTACTCAGGCTGTCTCTCCAAACCCTGCTCAGTCTAAGGGGGAGGAAGTCATTCCTAAGGACAGGCCTAGCAGTAAAAGAAGGCACTTAATTCTAACTGAAGAAGAAGAAGAAGAAGAGGAAATTCCTGAGGCTGCTGTCACTACAGCAGCAGCTAAAGGAAAAGAAAAGGCAGCTGATGATTCCATGCAGCAGAAAGAAGCAGAAGATCAATTTCACAAAGCCAGGGCTAAAGAAATGGGTCTTCCTATGGACAAGTATTTTGAGTTCAGAGAAGAACAGCTTCAAGCCCTGGAAGTGCATAGAAAAGAAGAAGAATCTGCCAAAGCTGCCAAAGCTTTTGCACTCCAAGAAGCAAAGAAAATTAAAATGTCTACCTTGGAGGTGCAAAAGAAAATAATGGAAGCTGCTAGACAACCAGCAGGGGAGAAAGAGAAGGAAGTAGAGAAAGGTACTCAGGTCTCTGTGACCAAATCAACAGTACCCCATGCAAGAGCTCAATACCACTTTGACAACTTGGCTAGGAAAAAGTTTAATGATGTTGCTGAAAGAAGGCTAGCCAAGGAAGCAATTGTCAAAGCTGTCCCTGTATCAAGGAAAGGCAGTCAGTGAAAGCTTAAAATAACAAGGATGGGTGCAACAGGCCCAGAATTGGAAACTTATGACCACACTGATGTAGCTCAGATGGGATACAGGGAGTGGATTGAGCTGGCAGTTGCCCTGAGTGAATCAAAGTCTGAAACTGCTAAACAAATCAGGGCATATGTCAAGAAGTTGATGGAAAGAGTAAAGGATCTTGGCCTGATTTCTAAGGAAGTTAGTGAAGGTGTCTTTGTGACACATCCAAAAATAAAGGCCAGGAGGACAAGGAAGGACACAGAGATGGAGCTACTCCTTACACTGATCGAACAGGGCGACTATGCCATTGAAATGAAGGGAGTTGATCATAGCCTGCCTAGTGGAATAGAGTTTGAGGATGGCAAGATTATTTAAGAACCTGAGCTGGGGGCATTTTTTGTAGATCCCCTAACTCAGAAGAAGTGCTTCCAAAGAGCCTCAGAGCTGTACAAAGTTGATCTGAGACAACTTGTCGCCTTCAGACTTGCAGTTTCATTTAGGCAGTCTAGCAAATGGAGAGCAGCCGTCTGGGATTAGCTTAGATACTTCTATGAAAGAGGAGAGCTCAATGATCCCAAGTTCATGATCATCGGGAGTGAAGTTGAGGAACTTGAGGATACAAGGGAAGAACTGGAAAATATGGTTCAGGATCCTTCTCCATTGTAATGAAGTCCACCTGCCATCTAGGCAGGAGAAGAATGGAAGCTGTCCATCAGTTGGACAGGCTTACCGTTTTCTGCTCCCAACAAAAACAGTCCAATGTACATTAGTTGTACTCTATGTTACATATGTTGTAAATCCCTTTACATTAGTTGTAATATACTTCAGTACATCAGTTGTACTTTTGAAAGAACATGTGTTGTTCTAATGTAATCAAAAATCAGTGTATATATAAACTGATCTTTTACTTTACTGTAATGTTGTAATTTCAATTCAGCAAAATGTACTGTAAAAATATATATTGATTTTTGATAAGACCAGCTTAGACTGGTTATTGCAAATAGGGGGAGATTGTTAGGCACAAAAAGGCCTCAGTCAAACCTGTTCTACATCTGAGGGGGAGATTTATAATCAAACCTGTTGATGCATTTGAAGGTTAAATTTAAGGCCTGTTATATGCCTTATTAAAGCCTAAAGATGATTTACAATATTAGTCTAAAGCTGTTCTATGTGTTGCATGTGTTGCAACTAAGACAGTTTGTCCAAGCTGTTCTGTCTGCTGAACAGGCTGGACATAAACTGTCTACGCTGCTCTACACTGGTGAGCAGCTTGGGCAATTTTGAAGTGTTCTGTTCTTTGTGAACAGAACCTGTTCTTTGTGAACAGGCTAAACACTTTATGGAATACGTTTCCAAGTCATCATGTATTGTTTTTGACTGCAAGATCAGTTTACAAAGTCGAAGACAAAGTGGAAAACAGAACTGCTCAGCCTGCCCAAGCTGTTCTGTAACATGAAGACAAAAGGTTATTTGAAAAAGGGTGACAGACCTTTTTCTTATATCAAAATAGGCCTTTACAAGGAAGAAAGACGCAAAGTTGACATTCCTAAACTAGTTAAAGGCAATGCAACAGTAGACAAAGTAAAAAGACAAAAGTTCTGCACATGTGAAGACAAGTCTGCTTTTCAGAAAAGTGCAGAAAAGGTTATGTTGTCTTTTCAACAAGACTTCTCCTTTTCATTCCGTCCAATGAAGATGTTTCTCTTATATCCTCTGAGTGAGTATAAAAGGAAGCTTCTAAGGACAGAAAAAGGTGTGAAGAAAGTTAAGTGCTGAAACCAAGAGTGAACGTGCAAGTGTGTTTTTCATGCATGCAAGCCTGCTGTGTAATTCAGTATCTGTGTGTCTAACCTGTTTTACATAAGTTGTTCCCTTAAGTCTTGTAAACACAGTGAGTGCTTCTTAGTGAGTGTATTCATTGTATACTAGTTTGAGTTTGTCTTAGACTAGTGAACATACTGTTGTCATCTCAGCTTGAACTATTCAGCATTCAAGCTTGTTTGTAATTAACAAATTGTTGATAATACATACAAACATTGAGAAAATAGTGTGTAGTTTTTAAATAGCTGTATTCACCCCCCTCTACAGCTTAAAGCTATATACTTTGGGAACCTCTCGGGACCTACACCAAGTATATAGCCTTAAGCTGTAGAGGGGGGGTGAATACAGCTATTTAAAACTACACACTCTTTTCTCAATGTTTGTATGTATTATTAACGGAAGTTAATTACAAACAGGCTTGAATGCAGAAAGGTTCAAGTTGAGATGACAGATACAACAGTATGTTAACTAATCTAAGACAGACTTAAACTAGTTACAATGAGTACACTCACGAAGAATTACTCACTGTGTTTACAAGACTATGAACTTAGCTTTTTTTTGGCTTATCCTTTCAATCCTTGGAAGTTTCCTTTTATACTCTCTCAGAGGATCTAAGAGAAGCTTCTTCATTGGACGAAAGGAAAAAGGGAAAGTCTTGTTGAAAAGACAACATAAACTTTTCTGCACATTCTGAAAAGCAGACTTGTCTTCATGTGTGCAGAACTTTTGTCTTTTCTTTTTGTCTACTGTTGCATTAGCTTTAACTGAATAAGGAATGTCAACTTTGCGTCTTTCTTCCTTTGTTAAGCCCTATTTTGATTTAAGAAAAGGTCTGTCACCCTTTTTCAAATATCCTTTTGTCTTCATGTGACAGAACAGCGTGGGCAGGCTGAGCAGTTCTGTTTTCCACTTTGTCTTCGACTTTGTAAACTGATCTTTTAGCCAAAAACAATACATGAGGACTTGGAAACATATTCCATAGAGTGTTTAGCATGTTCACAAAGAACAGGTTCTTTTCACAAAGAACAGGTTCTTTTCACAAAGAACAGGTTCTTTTCACAAAGAACAGAACACTTGTAAACTGCCCAAGCTGCTCGCCAGTGTAGAGCCGCGTAGACAGTTTATGTCCAGCCTGTTCAACAGACTGAACAGCTTGGACAAACTGTCTTTGTTGCAACACATGCAACATATAGAACAGCTTTGGACTGATATTGCAAATCATTTTCAGGTTTCAATAAGGCATATAACAGGCCTTAAATTCAACCTTCAAATGCATCAACAGGTTTGATTAAGAATCTCCCCCTCAGATGCAGAACAGGTTTGACTGAGGCCCTTTTGTGCCTAACAATCTCCCCCTATTTGCAATAACCAGTCTAAGCTGGCCTTATCAAAAATCACTATATATTTTTACAGTACATTTGCTGAAATAAAATTACAACATCAAAGTAAAGTAAAAGATCAGTTTATATATACACTGATTCTTGATTACATTAAACAACACATGTTTTTACAAAAGTACAACTGATGTACTGATGTATATTACAACTGATGTAAAAGAAAAATTACAACTTATGTAAATAAAGTACAACTAATGTACAGCAGGTTTTGGACTGTTGGTGTTGGGAGCAGATTATGGTAAGCCTGTCCAACTGATGGGCAGCATCCATCCTTCACCTACCCAGATGGTAGATGGACTTTACTATAGTGGAGGGGGACCTTCAAACATCTTTTCAAGTTGCTCCCTTGTATCCTCAAGTTCTTCAATTTCACTTCTGATGATCATAAACTTGGGATCTTCAAGTTCACCTCTCTCATAAAAGCCTCTGAGCTGATCCAAGACGGCTGCTGTCCACCTGCTTGACTGCCTAAATGATGTTGCAAGTCTGAACTCTACAAGATGTCTCAGATCCACCTTGTATAGATCTGATGCTCTCTGAAAGCATTTCTTCTGAGTTAAGGGATCTAAAAAAATGCCCCAAGCTCAGGCTCTTCAATAATCTTGCCATCTTCAAACTCTGCTCCACTAGGCAGGCTGTGGTCAACTCCCTTCATCTCAATAGCATGGTCACCCTGTTCAATTAAGATGAGGATTTCTTCAAGCTCAGTGTCTTTCCTTGTCCTCCTGGCCTTTATTTTGGGTTGTGTCACATAGACACCCTCACAGACTTCTTTTGAGATCAGGCCAAGATTCTTCACTCTCTCCATCAACTTTTTGACATATGCTCTGATTGTCTTTGCCGTTTCTGACATAGATTCACTCAGAGCAACTGCCAACTCAATCCATTCCCTGTACCCCATCTGTGCAACATCAGTGTAGTCATACGTTTCTAGTTCAGGGCCAGTTGCACTCATTTTGGTTATTTTCAACTTCCACTGACTACCTTTTCTTGATATGGGAACAGCTTTGACAATTGCTTCCTTGGCCAGCCTTCTATCAGCAACATCCTGAAATTTTCTTCTAGCCAAGTTGTCAAAGTGGAACTGAGCTCTTGCAGAAGGTACTTGTGTTTTGGTCACAGAGACCTTAGCACCCTTTTCTTTTTCTCATTCCTTCTCTCCTGCTAATCCCTTAGCAGCTTCCATTAATTTCTTTTGCACTTCCAGAGAGGACATTTTAACTTTCCTTGCCTCTTAAAGTGCAAAAGACATAGCAGCTTTGGCAGATTCTTCTTCTTTCCTTAGAGCTTCCAGGGCTTGAAGCTGTTCTTCTCTGAACTCAAAGTATTTGTGCATGGGAAGACCCATTTCTTTAGCCCTAGCTTTGTGAAACTTAATTTCTGCTGCTTTCTGATGTTGAGGATCAACTGCTGCTTTTTCTTTTCCTTTAGTTGCTGTAGTGACAGTAGCTTCAGGACTCTCCTCCTCTTCTTCTTCTTCTTCTTGTAGAATCAGATGCCTCCTTCTTCTGCTTGGCCTGTCCTCAGGAATGAATTCCTCCCCCTTAGACTGAGCAGGGATTGGAGATTCAGCTTGAGTAGGCTGAGCAGCCTGGGAGGCACCTTCCATTGTACCTGTATCAGATGCTCCTGCTGGTTGACCAGTGAGTATTGCAGGCACTGAATTTTCCTTATGAGAAGAGGTCTTCTCCCCCTTTGACTTAGTCTTCGAGGCAGATGACTTCTCCCCCTTTGAAGGAGATGTACCAGCACCTTCAACACCTGGTCTGCCTGAAGACACGAAGTCAGCAGGCTTGCCAGCAGTTTTGGCAGCAGGCTTGGGACCAACAAGGCTATTCACTAAGAAGGCCAGGTTGTCCTTCACATCTGCAAGCTGGTAAAGATAGGTCAGAAGAGAAGAGGCATGGGTGTCAGCAAGAGAAGTCAGTTTGACAATGTTGTCCCTATCAAAAGCTGTGAACAGTAGGCTTTGAAGCTGTGCAATATGGAGTTCAAGGGAATCTTGCGCATCAGCAAGGTCGGATGACATAGAATTTGATAGGGAGCCAATGACAGTGTTCAAGCTGGCCAAGGTGGCAGGAAGGGTAGAATTGCAAGAAGTGAGGAGAGATGACAGTTGTTGAGATATAGCTGCCATTGAGGACACAAAGTCCTGTTGGAGTGAGAGAATAGAGGAAAGGGAAGTAGAGACACTTTGCAGCTGTGTAGTGAGTGCAAGCAGCTGTGGAGAGTTGTCAGGTTGTGAATGGCTGGGAAGTAATCTTTGAACAGATCAAAGAATCCTTTAAGCTGTGCAGACACAGTGTCTGAAATGAGAGAAGGTAGAGAGGACATGGAAGATTCTAAAGAACTAACTTTGTTGGTCAGCAGTGTAAGCTGATCCTTCAAAGGCAGGTCTTTAGGAGAGGGAGGTGTATGGGTGGACTGTTTAGATTGTGTTGAGGGAGAGGAAGAGGATGAGGCTGGCGTATGAGGATGTCATGGAGAGGGAAAAGGAACAGTTGAAAGAAGCTCCATAGCCTGGGCAAAAGTAATGTGGCCCAGCTCGGAGGAGTCAAAGGAACCTTCAGCAGTGGCAGTAGCTGCATCATCAGGAGAATGGGTTGATGTTGGGGGCCTTTCAGATGCTGCTTGTGTTGCAACACCTTCATTAAGGCCAGTGGGTGTTCCCTCTGCAGTGCCTTGGTGTAAAAGCACCTCATCATGGGGAGATGGGATATGCATTTCAACATCAGCAGTGGTGAAACCTGCTGATGGAGTTTGCATAGAAGGGGCAACCTCACCCAGGGGATGGTATGTTCCCTGAGGTTCATCAGCTTGAGTTGTTGGTCCCTCAGCAGTGGTTTGGTGTAGAACAGCTGTATCATAGGGAGCAGAAATTTGAGGCTGAGCTGCTGATTGGTCTATACCAGCAGTGTGGACACCTCGTGCAGACTCAGGGTGTAAAGAAGTTTGAGGTGGGGACAGTGTGGACTCAGTATGGAGTGGAGAGGGCTCCTGTCTTTCAATATTCTCATCCTGTTGGGAGGCTGGAATAGTTGAGGTGGCTATCATCTTTTGTACAACTGGCTCCTGTTGGGAGGAACCAGAGGGTCTAGGCTGACTCTGGGTGTACTCAGGTTGGAGTGAAGCAGGCTCCAATTCTGCTGAACCTTCTCCCAAAATAGGAGAGGCAGCAGGGGTGGCCTCTCTTACAACTGAACCCTGTTGTGAGGGAACAGAGGAGCTGGTTGTTGGGGCTGATTTCCTTTTGGCTAGAGATTTGCATTGGTATTGGATGGATGAAGTGGGTGATTGTGGAGAGGTGATAGGTTCTGTTTGGACAGGGTGTGAGACTGGGTCAGGAACAGGTGGGTTGGCCTATTCCCTGGTCTCAGTTGCCACAGAGGCACCAGCCACAAAGGCTTCAGGTTCAACAGATGAACCAGGGTGAGGCGCTTGCTCCCCCTCAGCCACAGAGGCCAAGGAAGCAGACTCAGACTGAGCTGTTTTGGCCTTTTGACAAGCTTGGCCCTTGGGAGCAGGTTCAGGATCCACCTCACATCAGAGGGTCCTTCCACTAATCATAACAGCCTCCTCATTGGTGTTGACAGAGGAGGCTCATTGGGTAAAACAGGAGTATAAAACACTCTATTCCCTATTACAGGGAATGCAGCAGTCTTAAGTAAAGGCTGAGAGGAATATAATTGCTCACCACAATGATGTTTGAAGATGAGGCTCAAAAACCTTGGATACCAAACAGCAGCTGGACGGTTTTCTTGTTGTACCAGGTTCCTCAAATTCAGAAAAATCCATTTGGCCATGGCGATTGTTGTCCCATCCACCAGCTGTAGAACAATGGGGACTTCATCACGGCTTAGTTGGTCGAATGAACCAACTTTACTTCCGAAGCACATCACCACCGAGGAAAATAGAAAACTGTAGGTCGGAGACAGGTCCTTCCTAAACAATGTTGCTCCGATTTTGGGTTCTGCTACACCACACAAATGTAGCAGATTGCCCATTTGATCATCTTCAGGTTGAGGCATGTCATAGGGGTCAGCAGTTGGTAGAGAAGAACCTCCCTGAGAAGATCAGTCGTTATCTCAATGGTCTGAGTCCCATTGAGAATAGTGCCCTTAATGACTTTGGTGTTGGGATTGTTGGCACAAGTGTACCAAAACTCGTACACCATCTCCTGGTACCGGACACCAGGAGTGTCAGTCATAGCATAGTTCAACGGATGAACTTTGAGAAATTCCACCATCTGTTCATAACCCTTCCCAACATAGTTTTTGGGAATAGTGAGGTTAGCAATGTAGTTAGTGGGTTTGATGGTCAGCATTGTGGTAACTGATGAGTGTTTAACTACATCATCACCAAGAAACACTGGAAGAGTGGGATTGTTTCTTTGAGCCATTTGTGAAGGATTAGGGTTTTGAGAAGCAGAAAAACACTTAGTCGATTTAGGGTTCTTGAGGATTTCTGGAAATAGTGAGGAAGACGAAGATGAAACAGTAGGGGGTATTTATAGGATATTAATGTGAGTGGGTATGATAGAGAAACATTTGGGCGGTTAATTTGAAAAAGTCGTTAACGGAAAACGGAACGGTTGTCCATGTCAGACCGTTTGTCAGACCACTTGAGCCCTTTTTAGTCACTAACACACGTAACCCACATTATCCGAAGTAATTAAGTTAAATAAAAACAAAAATTAAGTAACTTAATTGTGAAAAAAGTTAGTTAAAACTGTTGGTCTAAATTGTTGGTCAAACCTGTGATGAGTAGGATCATCACAAGCTGTTCATTCTTCAATCTGTTCACTCTACACACTGTGCTTTCAACCTGTGTTCTAATGTAAGATCATGTTGTGTTCATTAGTTGAACATGATACAAGACAATGTCTTGTAAATCAGTGTGAAGGAGTGAGCAGGGTGGAGAATAGACCATCAGAGCAGGCTGGACGAGTAAACTGTTATTGTTCAGCCTGTTATATGTTCAAGCTGTTTAAGGATTTCAGAAAAATGGATAAGTACAGAATATGCATAACCTGTTCTGTCTAAGCTGTTCTGAGAAACTTGAGCAGTGTGAGACATACAAAGTCTTAGACCTTTGAGGACACGTAGTCACTTTTGTTTAACATGCCTAGCTTGCTGACAAGGTAATTAAACCTGGTTTCATCAAGAGGTTTGGTGAAAATGTCTGCAAGTTGTTCATTTGTGGAAATAAAACTTACCTCCACATTACCTTTCTGAATGTGATCCCTGATGAAGTGATGTCTGACTTCAATATGCTTTGTTCTTAAATGAAATACTGGATTGTTGGAAATGGCTATGGCACTTGTGTTGTCACACAGAATAGGAGTTTTCCTATACACAAGCCCAAAGTCTTGAAGCTGATGCTGCATCCACAGAATATGCCCACAGCAGCTTCCAGCAGCAATGTATTCAGCTTCAGCAGTAGAAGTAGACACTGCGTTCTGCTTCTTGCTACGCCAACTGATCAACTTACCACCAAGAAGTTGACATCCACCTGTTGTGCTTTTCCTATCTAGCCTGCAGTCTGCAAAATCAGAATCTGAATAACCTGTTAGTTCAAGGCTTGAGTCTTTGGGATACCAAAGACCCAAACCTGATGTGCCCTTCAGGTATCTGAAGATTCTTTTAACAGCAGCTAGATGAGGTTCCTTTGGGTCAGCTTGGAACCTAGCACACAAACAGGTGGCAAACATAATATCACGTCTACTAGCAGTTAAATATAGCAAGCTCCCAATCATACCTCTGTAAGTTGTTACTGAAACAGCTTTGCCACTGACATCAACATCCAATTTTACATTGGTTGCCATTGGGGTTTTAATAGGAGAACTTTGATCAAATTTAAACTTTTTCAAGAGATCTAAAGTATAATTTCTTTGATTTATAAAAATTCCAGTTGAGGTTTGTTTAACCTGTAATCCTAGAAAGAAAGTAAGTTCTCCCATCATACTCATTTCATATTTGGATTTCATGAGTAATGAAAAATTCTTGCATAGCTGCTCATTGGTAGAACCAAATATTATGTCATCCACATAGATTTGAAAAAGCATAATATCAGACTTCACCTTCTTTATGAACAGTGTGGTATCCACTTTACCTTTAGAATACCCATTGCTCATATGAAATTCAGTAAGAGTGTCATACCAGGCTCTAGGGGCTTGTTTGAGACCATAGAGAGCTTTGTCCAACTTATAAACAAAACCTGGATGTTGTTCCTTTTCAAAACCTGGAGGCTGCTTGACATAAACTTCTTCTTGCAGCTACCCATTCAAAAATGCACTCTTCACATCCATTTGAAATACCTTAATGCTCTTATGAGCAGCGTAGGCTAGATACAAACGAATTGCTTCTAGCCTAGCTACAGGAGCAAATGTGTCATCATAGTCAATTCCTTCCTCCTGTCTATAACCCTGAACAGCCAGTCTTGCCTTATTTCTAATGACATGACCTTGCTCATCCATCTTATTCCTGAAAACCCATTTAGTGCCAATTATAGTTTTGCCTTTAGGAGCAGGGACCAGCTTCCATACCTTGTTTCTCTCAAACTGATTGAGTTCTTCTTGCATGGCAGTGATCTGGTTGGCATCTTTTAGTGCTTCATCCACCTTCTTTGGCTCCATTAGTGAAACAAAACTGGAGAACATGCAGAAGTTCCCTAAGCTTTTCCCACCTTGTTTGTACCCCTTTGTTGATGTCACCAATTATTTGATCATTGGGGTGACATCTGATCCACTTAGGATCATTTTTCAATGAGGATTCTCCTGAGTTATCAGCACCTTCAGCAGCTCCTGTTGAACAGCTCTCAAGATTTTCAGACACATTGTTGTCTTGAGCCTGTTCACTTGTTGAACATGACTGACCACTGTTTAACATATCAGCAGAGGAACTAGGAAAATCAGCATTGATAGGTTCAGGACATGCAGTTGTAATTAAGTCAGTACACCTATTCACACAGGGTGTATTGACATAATCATCATCATGCCCATCATGGTTAACAGGTTCCACACAGGATGTAGTGGAAGCTTTTGAGTCCTCTTCACTATTTGAATGCATGAGATCATCAAAGTTTAATTCTCCTGAAACTGATTCAGGAACAGCTTTGGTGGAGGCATTCTTGGACTCTTCAAAGGTGACATTGATAGATTCATCTATCACCTTTCTTTTGTTGTTGTATACACTGTAGGCTTTGGAGATAGCAGAGTAGCCAACAAACACACCTTCATCAGCTTTTGGTTCAAACTTTGCCAGTTGGTCCCTTTGATTCAGAATGAAGCAGGGACACCCAAACACATGAAAGTAACTGACATTTGGCATCCTCCCTTTGAGCAGCTCAACGGGAGTCTTGTTGAACCTTTTCACCACTAAGGATCTGTTTTGGGTGAAGCAGGCAGTGTTAACAGCTTCAGCCCAGAATGATGAAGGTAAACCAGATGCACACAGCATGGTTCTAGCAGCTTCAATGAGAGTTCGGTTTCTCCTTTCAGCAACTCCATTTTGTTGTGGAGTTCTTACAGCTGAAAAGTTTTGAGTAATTCCTTTCTCTTCACAGAAGTCTTCAAGAGTACTATTCCTGAATTCAGTACCATGATCACTTCTAAGCTGCTTCACTTGGGCAGAGTTCAGCACTTCCAGCTTTTTCACAAAACCAATAATTTCTCTAGCAGCCTCTCCTTTGCTCTTCAGGAAAATATCCCATGTGTACCTGGAGAACTCATCAACCATTACTAGAGTATATCTTCTTCCTCCTAGACTTGGGACATTGATAGGTCCAAACAAGTCCATGTGGATTAAGAAGAGAGGAGTATCAATAGAAAAATTATGTTTGGATTTAAAAGATGATTTTCTCTGCTTGCCTTTCTCACAAGTTGTGCAGAGTCTATCCTTAGCAATAGTCATAGAAGGCAAACCTGTCAATAACTCTTTCTTATAGAGTTTGTTAATGTTGTTGAAGTTCAAATGTGACAGCCTTCTGTGCCATAGCCAATTTAGATCTGCATTTGTCCTTGTGAGAAAACAGGTTTCAGTTGTGGGATCAGCAGATTGCATGTCCACAACATATACACCTTTCTTTCGTTGAGCACACATCACAACTTTGCTTTGGGGATCCAATATGTAACCCAGGTGCTCATCAAAGTTAACCTTGTAGCCAGCATCACACAGTTGACTTATGCTAACAAGGTTATGTTTCAGCCCAACCACATAGGCTATTCTTTTGAACACTGCAGCACCAGCTTTAAGAGTTCCATATCCCTCAGTGGATCCCTGTACATTGTCACCAAATGTGACTTTTGGCCCTTTTTCAGGCCTGAGATCACTCAGCAGGTCCTTACAACCTGTCATGTGCCCTGAGCAGCCACTGTCTAAGTACCAAACCTGGGATGGTTGTTTTTCCTGAAGAGTGACAAGAAGAATATTAGTCATTTTTAGGGGAACTCATCACAGAGATGAGTTCTCCTACTTCATCAACATTTGTTGATGGACTTGTGATATCAACACTAATATTCCCTATTTTAATGGTATCAGTTTGGATACCACTCTCATTGACTGAGATGTTTCCAACACTGTTTATGTTAGCTGTGAAGGAACCATCAGAGTCAGCTAGTCTCATGTCCTCAGTTTCAGGACAGTCTTTGGCCTGATGTGTCTTCATTCCACATTTATAGCATTTTCTCCTCTTAGCATTTTTGGAAGAAGACCTTTCAGAGACACATTATGAGTTATTTCTGTTGATTTTATCAGCAGGTTTGGCAAACTTATTACTATTTGATGAATCAACAGCTTGAGTGGAAGGTTCAATAGCAACAGCTTTGCCTGTCTCTTCTTTCCTCTTTTTAGGAGGACAGATGTCAAAGACAGGAAGCTCAATTGGCTTTTGAACTTCCACAGGTTTAGGAAACGTATTCCTAAATCTCTCAGGCTGAGCAATGGCTTTGCCTTTGTCATTCCTAAGATGTGATTGATGCTGCCTATCAACATAATCATTATTTCTGGTTTTGAAAAACTTATTCTCATTTGGAACCAGTTTACTATGATTAGAAAACATATTTGAAATCACAGCACGTTTGCCTTCAACATGAGACTTACCATTGTTAAATGCAGACTGCTTACCTTTTGAAAACTTATTTTCAAAATGTTCAGCATTAAAAGGATTAGTGTGCCTTTTACCATCAGCTTTAGATCCGAAGCCTGTTTTGTCAAAAGGTTTGGTGTCCACAACTGCAGTTTGGGCATGCTTTCCTTTCATTTGCTTGTGTGAATCAGTAGAGCACTTAGCAGGCTGATTTGATGGAGAATTTATTTCATCAGCAGCTTTTGAGCTAGGTTCACACGAGCTGTCAGTGTTTTGAGACCTGACAAACCTATTTGTTGAGATTAATTTGCCATTCACTTTTTGAATGAAAGTGTTTGGAAGCTCACCAAGAGTGGACAAGTCTTCTTTCAGATTATTAACCTCAACAATGGAAGCTGCTGTGTCAAGATCCCCTCCGAGATAGGCTTGGATTTGTGCAGGGATTTGTTGACTTATACAGTGGCTGACTTTTTGTGTAGATTGGCACCAAGAGTCAACTATCTATTGAAGCTTAGCATGTTTTATGTCTTTTTCTCTCTTTTCTTCCAGTAAAATAGAGTTGATGTGTTTTAATTCATCAAGCTCAGCTTCCAACTTATGAAAATTGTCCAGTTTACTGGATTTTGTTTCAAGATCAGTTTTAAGCTTAGAGATTTCAGATAATAACACAATATGCTTCTCAATAGCAGCTTTTAGATCAACAAGCATATATTCAAACATTTTAATTTTTTCTTCAGAACTGTAATCCAAAAAATTTTGTACCTTGTACATCATTGTAGGGTTCCAGTTCTCCAAGCTGCTAAAGGCTTCGACTTCAGCTAGATCCTGTTTGAAGTTGCTTGTTGATGGGACATCAGTGTTGGCCATCAGACAATGATTGTCTTCTTCATCAGATGATGAATCAGACTCCTCCCAGTCACAAGTCTCTGCCATGAGTCCCTTTTGCCGGTTGGAAACTACTGAGTTTTCCAACTTCCTCAGCTTAGCCATGGCCATAAGGTACTTAACCCTATAGCCATCATCCCTGTTTGTCTTGTGTGGTTTGGATGACTGACCAACAGCTTTTGACACACAGTCAGCAGCTATGTGGCCAGGTTTGCCACATTTGAAACACTCAGCTTTGGTCTTATCAAATGTCTTCTTTTTAACAGCACTTGAGCTTCTCTGCAGCATGTTTCTTCCAAACGTTTTCTTGTTGAACCTTTTGACAAGCATATCTATCATTTGCTCATCATCCAGTTCAGCAAGATCTACATTGTCTTCCTCATCAGACATTTCCTCCTTATCATCAGCCTGTTGATCAGGTTGAGTGAACACGTCACTCACTTGACTTACCGGTTGTCTCACACTGGCCACAAAGGTTGCACCTTTCTTAGATATTTCCAAGGCATTTCTCTTCTGTTGCCTTGACTGCTCAGATTCAGTAAGGATCCATACAGGTTAACAAGATCCATACTTCTGATGGTACCTGAATTCCTTAAGATTGTAGAAAAATAATTCCATTCTTCAGGCAGGATGTCTAAGAATTTGTTTACCAAAGTCAGGCTGTCCTTGGTGATCCCAACAGCTTTGAGATCATTTACAAGAGCAGTAAACCTGGTGTAGGTTTCAGTGAGAGTCTCCTTTGGTTTTGCAAAGAAGAGTTCATACTGTCTAACAAGATTATTAATCATGTTGTCTAGTGTGATTGTGGGTCCATCATAGACGGTACACAAAGTATCCCACATCTCCTTTGCAGTCTTCATCTTCTCAACCTGTTTGAACACATTATCAGGCAGAGAGATGACCAGGTTATTTCTGGCCTTTGCATCAAGAGCCACCAGTCTTTTGTCTTCATCAGACCATTGAGCTTTTGCTTTCTCAAATGTTCTGATTTCAGGAGCAGCTCCTTCAACAGCAGGAGTTAGGGTTGTAACTGAGGTTGGCACATAGGGACCCTCCATTACAATCTCTGGTAGTTGCACATCTAGATTCTCTAAGTAGAGCATCATTCTGCACTTCCAACCAGAGAAGTTCTGATGATTGAATTTTGGAGGTTTGCCCATTGAGCCATTGTCATAGTATGAGAACTTGCAGCACTGTTGTCCATGAAAACTTTGGGAGAATGGGAGATCTATAATGACACACACTCTAAACTGCTCTGATACCAGTTGTAGGTCCCGAAAGGTTTCCCAAGTATATAGCCTTAAGCTGTAGAGGGGGGGTGAATACAGCTATTTAAAAACTACACACTCTTTTCTCAATGTTTGTATGTATGATTAACAGAAGTTAATTACAAACAGGCTTGAATGCGGAAAGGTTCAAGCTGAGATGACAGATACAACAGTATGTTAAGTAATCTAAGACAGACTTAAAGTAGTTACAATGAATACACTCACTAACAATTACTCACTGTGTTTACAAGACTCAAGGAAACAGCTTGAATAAGAACATCTTAGACACCAAGCACTGTTTTATTCAAGCAGACTTGCATGCATGAAAGATACACTTGAATGCACGTTGACTCTTGGCTTCAGCACTTAGCTTTTTTTTTTTGGCTTATCCTTTCAATCCTTGGAAGTTTCCTTTTATACTCTCTCAGAGGATCTAAGAGAAGCTTCTTCATTGGACGAAAGGAAAAAGGGAAAGTCTTGTTGAAAAGACAAGATAAACTTTTCTGCACATTCTGAAAAGCAGACTTGTCTTCATGTGTGCAGAACTTTTGTCTTTTCTTTTTGTCTACTGTTGCATTAGCTATAACAAAATAAGGAATGTCAACTTTGCGTCTTTCTTCCTTTGTTAAGGCCTATTTTGATATAAGAAAAGGTCTGTCACCCTTTTTCAAATATCCTTTTGTCTTCATGTGACAGAACAGCGTGGGCAGGCTGAGCAGTTCTGTTTTCCACTTTGTCTTCGACTTTGTAAACTGATCTTTTAGCCAAAAACAATACACGAGGACTTGGAAACATATTCCATAGAGTGTTTAGCCTGTTCACGAAGAACAGGTTCTATTCACTAAGACCAGAACACTTGTAAACTGCCCAAGCTGCTCGCCAGTGTAGAGCAGCGTAGACAGTTTATGTCCAGCCTGTTCAGCAGACTGAACAGCTTGGACAAACTGTCTTTGTTGCAACACATGCAACATATAGAACAGCTTTGGATTGATATTGCAAATTATTTTCAGGTTTCAATAAGGCATATAACAGGCCTTAAATTCAACCTTCAAATGCATCAACAGGTTTGATTAAGAATCTCCCCCTCAGATGCAGAACAGGTTTGACTTAGGCCTTTTTGTGCCTAACACTCACCTACTACAAAAATGGCCTCCAATACTCCCCTTATACATGCATTCCTGGGTTATCATGTTGTAAAACACCCATCAGTCACCACCATGCTCACCATCAAACCCACAAACCATGTGGCTAATCTGACCATCCCAAAAACTATGATGGGCAAAGCTATGAACAGATGGTTGAATTCTTGAAGGCTCGCCCGTTGAACTACGTCATGACTGTCACTCCTTGTGTCATGTATCAAGAACTGGTTTATAAGTTTTGGAACACTTGCTCTTGTGACTCTGTTGTTGAGATAATTGCTGCTCTTCTTCAGGAGGTACTTCATCTTCCTGTAGTTAAGAAACTTGATAAACCACAGCCTGGAGATCAACAAATGGGTAATTTGCTAAGATGCTGTGGTGTATCAGCACCAATGGTGGGTGCCACTCTGTTCAGGAGAGAGCTTGCACCAACTTACAGTTTCCTCTTTGCCTCTATGGTGATGAGTCTTAGCTGTAAAGTTGGTTCCTTTGATCAACTTAGCCAAGATGAAGTCCAAATAGCTTTACAGTTTATGGATGGAACGACATTCAATATGGCCAAATGGATCATTTCAAATCCGAGGGCCTTTGTGCAACAAGAACAGCGTCCCCCTGCTGTATGATACCGCATATTTTCAAGCCTCATATTGAAACATGTTTGTGGTGACAGCCTCTACAACTCCCAACCATTATTGAAGACAATGGTGTTTCCAGTGATTGGAAATAAGGTATTTCATACTCCCGTCTCTGCTGATGATGCTCCTCTTTCAACTCCAGTGAAGAGGATGCCTGGTTTAGTGGAAGGATCTTCTACTAAGGAGGTGGATCCAATTCCTTCTCCCACAGGAAAATAAAAATCACGACTAAGAAGGCAAAACGTGGCTTGAAGTCTACTGAAGTTGGGCCTGTGTCCAAGAAGGCCAAAACAACTAAGTCTGCTCCCTCAGTCTCCGTGCTTGAGGGGGAGCAGGATGGTCACGCAGGTTCATCTGTTGAACCAGAGGCCTTCGTGGCTATTGACTCTGTGCCACCTGATACTATGGAAGAGGTTCCACCACCAGTTTCTAGCCCAGTCTCCTCACCAGTCCAAAGGTAACAACCTCCAGCTTCTCCTTCCTCTCCTATCTCCTACTCCAGGCAAAGGAAGAAATCCTTAGCTAGAAACAAAGCTAGAAGCCCCTCTTAAAAGAAGTTAATTGAAAAAGAAGCAACCCCTGTTGCATCTCCTTCTCCTATTTTGGGAGAAGGTGCACCCATTACGGAGCCTACTTCACTCCAGCCTGAGTCAACCCCGAGTCAGCCTGAGCCCTCTAGTTCCTCCCAACAGGAATCAGTTGTACATATGGAGGCAACGACACCAACTATCCCTTCCTCTCAACGGGTTAGGGATATTGAAAAATAGGAGCCCTATCCACTCCACACTGAGTCCACATTGTCCCCCACTCATATCTCTCCTTCACAACGTGAGTCTGCACAAGGTGCCAAAACAGTTGGTACAAGCCAACCAACTGAACAGCCTTTAACTTCTGCTCCTCATGATGCAGTTGTTCCATGTCCAACAGTTGCTGAAGGACCAACATCCCAAGCTTCTGATCCTCAGGGTACAGAACAACCCTTTGGTGAAGCTTTTCTCCAAGTGCAAATTCCATCACCAGTTTTCACCACTGCTGATGTTAAAATGCACACCTCTTCTCCTCATGAAGATGTGTCTCAAAACCAAGGCACTATTGAGGGAACCACCCATGTCCTTGACAAAGGTTTCACGTTCCCAGTGGCAACTGAAAGGCAAACATCCCCTATCACCTCACCTCATGAAGCAGGTTTAGCCCCTGCTGATGGTATCCTTGATCCTTCTAAGCTGGGTTACTTTACCTTTGCACAGGCCATGGAACTTCTTTCCATTGTGCCCTTACCATCACCAAGTGAACCTACAATTCCTCCATCTTCACCTTCATCTCCCTCCACTCATTCAAAACAGTCCACCCACACTCCTCCCTTACCAAAAGATCTTTCCTTGAAGGAACAACTTACTGTATTGTCCAACAAGGTTAATTCTTTAGAATGTTCTATGACTACCCTTTCTTCTACCATTGCAAACTCTGTGTCTGCACCGGTTGCAGGACTTCTTGATTCACTCAAGTCATCCTTTCCAACCCCCTCTCCACAACCTGACTATTCCTCTCAGCTTCATGCACTCACTGCACAGCTGCAACAACTTTCCTCCTCACTTTCCTCTCTCCTTTCCAACCAATAGGACTCTCTGTCTAGCTTGGCAGTTTTTTCCTAACGTCTGTCATGTGTTGCTGAAACCTGTTCTTTCTCCATACCCTCTACATTTTCCTCTTTGAATACCTTAGTGGTATCTCTATCCAACACTGTGGCATCAGGTTTTGAAGATGTGCAAGAATCAATCAACATCACTCTTGCACAACTTAAAGTCTAATGGTCTGTGACAAAGACAGGGCTACTATCTCAATCCTTTCAGCCTCTGCCAACTCTGAATCCTCCTGTCTTGAAACATGTCTTGCCCAGTTAGCTGAAGTTAAGGACAATCTTGTTTCCTTAGTGCATAGCCTGGTTGGTTCTAGACCTGTTACTAAACCTGTTGCAGTCAAGCCTGTTGGGTCCGTTCCTTTGGGCAGTGCTGGTGTTGAAGGCTCTATGCCATCTCCTTCAAAGAGGGAGAAGATAATTGCCTCAAAGACCAAGTCTAAGGGTGGAAAATCTACATCTCCCTTTAAGGAGAGGTAAACTTCAGTTAGCCACGTAGCAGGTCATTTAACATCTGGTGATGCAGCAGCTACATCAAATGTTTCTAGGACAGGTGGGCCTACTCAGGCCAAGTCTCCAAGCCCTGCACATTTAAGGGCTAGAAACCTGTTCTTGAGGACAGGCCCATCAATCAAAGACAACCTGTCCTAGAAACATTAGAAGAAGAGCAAGAGACTGAGATGACCCTATCTACAGCAGCAAAACGAAAAGGCATAGCTGCTGTGGATACAGATGCTCAAAGACTCCTTTAGCTCCAGTTTGATAAGGCTCAAGCTAAAGAAATTAGAATACAAGTTGATGTTTATACAAGTGGAAACAAGAGAAAACTGAGATTCTGGAAAGAGAAAAAGAGGAAGCAGCCACTGTGAAAGTTGCTCAAGCTTTGGCTTCCAAGGAGGCAAAGAAAGTTAAAATGTCATCATTGATAGTACAAAGGAAGTTAGTTGAGGCAGCCAAAGGGTCAGATAGTAGAAATGAGAGTCAAAAACGAAAAGCTCAAAGGTCACAGTGACCAAGGTTAAACCGGTGTCTTCTACCCTGTCATTAGTAAGAACCCAGTTTCATTGTTACAAGCTAGCAAGAAAAATGTTCTTTGATGTTGCTGAGAGAAGGATTGCCAAGGAAAATATTGTCAAAGTTGTTCCCATCTCCAGGAAAAATCAGCTGTGGAAGCTTCAGGTAACAAGACATGGTGCTGATGGCCCTGAATTGGAAGCATATGAAGCAGCTGATGTTTCCAGAATGGGGTACAGGGAATGTGTGGAGCTTGCAGTTGCCCTGAGCATTTCAAGGTCTGAAACTGCTAAAACAGTCAGTGGATTTGTGAAGAAGCTGATCGAAAAAATGAGATGGTTAGTTTTGATCCCAGAAGAGATGATCAAAGGTACTTCACAAGTAGAACCTAAGATAAAGCCTAAAAGACAGAAGAAAGATTAAGAGCTTGAGCAGATATTCCAGCTAATGAATAGGGTTTCTATGCCACTCAGATTAGAGGCATTGATCACAGCCTGCCACAAGGCGTTGAACCTGAAGAAGGCAAATATATTGAAGATGCTGAGGAAGGAGTATTCTTTTTGGATCCTCTAACTAAGAAAATGTGCTTTTAAAGAGCCTCAGATATTCATAAAGCGAGTGTCAAACAAGTGATTGCCTTCAGGTTCACAAAAGTTTTTGCCATGCATGCCAAGTGGAGAGTGGCTATATGGAATCAGTTAATAGCTTTCTATAACAGAGGAGAGATGGCTGGCCAAGGGTTCTACTTCCTCAGATGTGAGGTGGAAGCTTTTGAAGCCACAAAAGAACTTATAGCTGGCTTGGAAAAAGTAAAGCTCTTTAAAGCAGCTGATGAAAGGGAAAAGGAAATTGAGGAACACCAAGGCCCATCTACATGTGATGTGTAGATAAAAAATGAAAGTTGTCCATCAATTGGCCAGGCTTTTCATTGTAAGTAAGTTGTACTTTTTGGTTATACATAACTTGTATTTTTCTTTGTATATTAGTTGTACTTTTTTAAACATTTGTTGTTTCAGTTAGTATCAGTATATATAAACAAATCTTTTTTACTTTACTTTGATGTTGTAGTTTCATCTGTGTATATATATATACACACACACACACACACACACACACACACACATATATATATATATATATATATATATATATATATATATATATATATATATATATATATATATGGATTTGCATCGTTGAAACTCCTCCATGTTCACCTTCAGCTCCCTCCACTCATTCAAAACAATCCACCCACATTCCTCCCTCCCCAAAAGATCATTCCCTAAAGGAACAGCTTACTGTATTGTCCAACAAGGTTAGTTCTTTAGAAAGTTCTATGACTACCCTTTCTTCTACCATTGCAAACTCAGTGTCTGCACAGGTTGCTGGATTTCATGATTTGTTCAAGTCATCGTTTCCAACCCCCTCTCCACAACTTGAGTATTCATCTCAGCTTCTTGCACTCCTTGCACAGCTGCAACAACTTTCCTCCATCCTTTCCAACTAATAGCACTCTGTGTCCAGCTTCGTAGTTGTTTCCTAACATCTGTCATGTGTTGCTGAAACCTGTTCTGTCTCCATGCCCTCTACTTTTTCCTCTTTGAATACCTTAGGGGTATCTCTATCCAACACTATTGCATCAGGTTTTGAAGATGTGCAAGAATCAATCAACATCACTCTTACACAACTTAAAAGTCTAATGTTCAGTGACACACACAGGGCTACTATCTCAATCCTTTCAGCCTCCGCCAACTCTCAATCCGCCTCTCTTGAAACCTGTCTTGCCCAGTTAGCTGAGGTTAAGGACAATCTTGCTTCCTTAGTGCATAGCCTGGTTGGTTCTATACATGTTACCAAACCTGCTGCAGCCAAGTCCTTTGGATCCGTTCCTTTGGGCAGTGCTGGTGTTGAAGGCTCTATGCCATCTCCTTCAAAGGGGGAGAAGATAATTGCCTAAAAGACCAAGTCTAAGGGTGGAAAATCTTCATCTCCCTCTAAGGAGAGGTCAACATCAGTTAGCCATGTAGCAGGTCGTTTAACAGCTCGTGATGCAGCAGCTACATCAAATGTTTCTACGACAGCTGAGCCTACTCAGGCCAAGTCTCCAAGCCCTGCACATTTAAGCGCTAGAAAACTGTTCTTGAGGACAGGCCCATCAAACAAAGACAACCTGTCCTAGAAACATTAGAAGAAGAGCAAGAGACTGAGATGACCCTATCTACAGCAGCAAAACAAAAAGGCAAAGCTGCTGTGGACACAGATGCTCAAAGACTCCTTTAGCTCAAGTTTGATAAGGCTCAAGCTAAAGAAATTAGAATTCAAGTTGATGTTTATACAAGTGGGAACAAGAGAAAACTGAGATTCTGGAAAGAGAAAAAGAGGAAGCAGCCTCGGTGAAAGCTGCTTAAGTTTTGGCTGCCAAGGAGTCAAAGAAAGTTAAAATGTCATCCTTGGTAGTACAAAGGAAGTTAGTTGAGGCTGCCAAAGGGTCAGACAGTACAAATGAGAGTCAAAAAGAGAAAAGCTCAAAGGATTCAGTGACCAAGGTTAAACCGGTGTCTTCTACCCTGTCATCAGTAAGAACCAGATTCATTTTGACAACCTGGCAAGAAAAATGTTCTTTGATGTTGCTGAGAGAAGGATTGCCAAGGAAAATGTTGTCAAAGTTGTTCCCATCTCCAGGAAAAATCAGCTGTTGAAGCTTCAGGTTACAAGAGATGGTGCTGATGGCCCTGAATTGGAAGCATATGAAGCTGCTGATGTTGCCAGAATGGGGTATAGGGAATGTGTGGAGCTTGCAGTTTACCTGAGCAGTTCAAGGTCTGAAACTGCTAAAATAGTCAGTGGATTTGTAAAGAAGCTGATGGAAAAAGTGAAATGGTTAGGCTTGATCCCAGAAGAGATGATCAAAGGTACTTCACAAGTATAACCTAAGATAAAGCCTAAAAGACAGAAGAAAGATTAAGAGCTTTAGAAGATATTGCAGCTAATGAACAGGGTTTCTGTGCAACTCAGATCAGAGGCATAGATCACAGCCTGCCCCAAGGCGTTGAACCTGAAGAAGGCAAATATATTGAAGATCCTAAGGAAGGAGTATTCTTTTTGGATACTCTAACTAAGAAAATGTGCTTTTAAAGAGCCTCAGGTATTCATAAAGCTAGTGTCAAACAAGTGTGTTAGGATCTAAAACTGAATTACCAAGACTAACTGATTTGAATTTATCAGAGTATAAATCAATAATCTTGCTTTGAATTAAAGGTTAATCAAGAAGTTTGCGGAATAACACTTAATTATTTTAACAAAAACTTTCAGAATCAATAATGAATAAACACACAAGAAGTAATCAAGACTGTTTGTATTGCTGAATTCAATGATTACAATCACCTCTAATCTGTTTGATTAGACGAAGAACACAGACTGTTCTTAGGGTTTTACAACCTTAGAGGCTTATGAAAACTCTATCAATAAAGCAATTACAGACTCAAAATATGCAGAAAACTCCTATACAATAGAAAGACCTATTCTATGTATTTATATTGCTTCTTGATATGTTTCCTTGACGAATAATGACTTCTCTGATAGTAGATATGCTGGAATCTTCATGTAGATATCTTTTCCTGAAAATCAGCACTTTCTGTTTATGAAACTGATGAGCAGCTTGAATCTCTTGATAGCATGAACAGAACAGCTTGAGTTGTTTTGCTCTAGCAGCTTGAACTTTAACACTGGCAGCTCGAGTTTCTTCAACTAGCAGCATGAACTTTGGATTTACATATAAAATCTACTAACAGTCTGAGAAGTCTAACTAACAGTTTGAACACGCTTAAACTATTTCCCAACAATCTCCCCCTAACTTAAATTCTTTACACAAGACTTTAAGTTGTATACAAAAATGGAAACGAATAAGTAAACTGTTATTTACAAACGAAGGCTTTCAAAAACTTACAACTGTGCAAGTTTATGATCTACAGCCTTCAAAAATTTTCTCTTTATCTCATCTCTATCACAAGATATTCTGACAGACTTCATCTGAAGTAGTATATTCTTTGGAAGATCATAGAATTCAAGATTAAAGAACATACCAGATCCATCTGTAAATTTGATTCCGTAAGTCTTGGAGTTGACAAAAATATGAACTTCCTTGATCTTTTTCCCTTTCTTCTCAGCATCTTCTATCTCTTTTCTTGCAAATTCAGGGTCAACAACTGAACTTAGATCTCTGATAAGTTGCTTCACTTGTGGAAGAGCAGATCTAACTTGTATAACAGACCCTATATTGTACATCTTTATTAGCTCATCCCTGGTCAGCTTCTGAACCATTTGCCAGAATGTATCAAACTCTTCTTCTGGTCCAGACTCTCTTCTTATTACAAACTTGACCCTTAAATCTCTTTCATCCAATGATTTAGCAAACCAGTAGTTGATTTGAGGCTTTGTGAAATCATGCTGATCAATCAGCTTCTCTATCTCCATTTCCTTTTGCAATTGTTGATCAAAGAGCACCATTTTAACCGATGAAGGAATAGAAAGAGCAGCTTGATCAGTGGTAACAGGTGCACTGGCAGCGGCTTCAGTTTGGACTGATTTCTTTGATGGTTGGACTTCTGGGGATGGATGAACTTCTGTGGATACTTTTGTTTTCTTTCTTTTCTCCATTTCTTTATCATGTATGTCCTGCAGCTTTTCAATAGTCATGGACTGAGCCATTTTCTTTGGAATACCTGCTGCAAAGGCAAAATTGATTAAGAATCTTCTGTGCTCAGCCTTGGTGTGCCCTGTTGGCATCTTTCTCTTCTTTTCACCTTGTTTGCCCACAAACCCCTTTAGGTAATCACCTAATGTCTCATCATCATCGATTGGGGGCTGGGCTTGCTGATCTAATTCTTTGTCCATTTTTTCTGCCAATTTCTTGGCAACTTCAGCATCAAAGGCAATCTGGGCTTCTTTGGAGGAGAATTTGTGCTTTGGAGATTCAATAAGGATGCCCTTGCCCTTGTCTTTTGCAGCAGATGTTGTAGCTTGGACTGTACTTGATGGAGCTTGGATGCCTTCCCTGATCACAACTCCAGTAGTTTTTGAAGAAGCAGCTTGAGTGTCTAGGCTAACAGCATGAGAAGCTGTTGGGACTGCTAGCCTAGAATGTGGGACTGTTGATGCTGCTTGGTCTGTTGTTGTTGGAGCTCCTTGGACTGATTTGGGAACCTCCTGATTCTCCCCCTTTTTGGAAGCATTAGTTTGGCCAGAAGGACCTACAACCTTTGCCCCGTGGGTTTGAATCATCTGCTCCAATTTCATGATTTTATTTCCACAGAGGGTGAACCCCTTGTGAAGATAATCCATTCTTTTATTCTGAGCAGCCTCTGCCTGCTTGAGTGTCAAAATTTGAGCCCCCTGTGCAGCAATGATGGACATTTGATATTCCAACATGGCTACAACAGGTTTCAGCTTGGGATCCGTCAAGAGCATGAGTTGCAGACTAGTCTCAAGATCAGAAAACACCTGAGGTGCTTGTGATCTATCACTGACATGAATACCAGAAGTAGAAACTTCTGGGCCCCTCTGTTCTTGGTTCTGGGGACTTCCAGCTTGTGTTTGCACACTGGCTGTTGCCATGGGTGTGGTCTTAGATATGTTGGCACTGGCCTGTGCTTCTTTTGCAGAAACATCAGTAGTGCCAGCCACAGAACCCATATGAACCATCTCTGATGAGATGTTCACCTCCTGAGTAAGGATGGGAGTTTCCTCAGTTGGTTCCCTTTGGATATTCTGTGCAGAAGTATCCTCCTGCACAGGGATATATGGCTCTTGTCTACGGGAGGAGGAGGAAGGAGCTTCTGGTCCCCTTTTCCTTTTATATAAGTATTTTAGTGGGCGTTTTGGCTGTACAAAAGGATCAGATTGAATATTTGTATCATGAGGAGTGGGTTGGGGTCCTAGGGGTGAAGCAGGAATGTTGGGCTGTGTCTGCTCAGGACCCTCTCCTCTGTTTCCTGGAATGATGTTCATCATTGCAGAGGGCAATGGAACATCTATACTTACAAAATTGGCACTTGGCTTTAACAGCCTTTTGATTGAAGACAGTGAGTGCCTATGGGAAACATGTATCCGTTTATGTAAATGTGGAGTTGTGCAGGTGTGTGCAATAATTTCTGCCAAAAACCTAGGATACATCAGAAATTTCCCATTCTTTAGGGAATGATGCCTTAACATCCCCTGAAAAATCATGTTAGAAAAATTGAACTGTTGGCCAGTAGAAAAGCACACTAAGGCAGTGGCAATATTTGAAGAAAACTCAGAGCAACCTGTTCTTTTGGGGCTTAAACATTGTTGAATAATATGCACAAGGTATTTCCATTTAGGAGAAAAATGTGCCTTAAGAAAAGTAAAAGAATCAACAGGACCCCTATAACCAGTATTTTGAAGACCAAAATGTAAAGCTTGAAGGGATAGGTCAGTTATACCTGAGGCATCTTGAAGATGCAAGTGATGTCTGATGGATTCCTCAGTGATATTGATGACAGTTCCATCAATCTTGGATATGAGGGTAGGCACTCCATTGATGGTTTGAACAGATGCATGATTCCAAAACTGTTCAATATGGGAGATGTATATAGTAGGGTTTATGGATAGGGCATAATGGATATGGGAGTGCCTGAGGAAATCCATCATTGCATGAAACGGTTGAAGTTCAGAGTGTTTTAGGGTGTATGGGAGGCAGTTGTGTTCTTTTACAAACTCCACTGATGAAGAAACGACGGTTTAGGGTTTGAAAGAAGAATGTGTGATTCGTTCAGAGAGAAAGCAAGAGGCCGTGGAAGAAGAATATGTAACTGGTAGTTACAACTGAACGAAGCTGGGACCTTTAAAGGTTTCGAAAAGGTTGGGTCCCGCGCACACATTTGAGAAATTACCCAAATACCCTGCACACTTTGACAGATCAAGTGAAAACAACTAACAGGATGAGAAAATGAACTAGCAGCATGAGAAAATACTCATGCTGTTAGTTTAAAAATTATGCATCTTTTTAATGAAACAGTGTCTCCCCCTTAAATAAGCATACTGAGTAGATAATAATGAAAACCAATTAATCCATGTTTACCATACCAATATTTGATACTAGGAAAGTGAACCTTCCTACATCAAAAGGTTTTGTAAATAGATCAGCTAACTGATCATCTGTATGTATTTTGGTAACTTGGATTAACTTCTTTTCATTACAATCTCTGATAAAGTGAAATCTGATTTTTATATGCTTGGTTTTTGGGAATTTCACTGGGTTTTGCACAATGGTGATTGCACTTGAGTTGTCAATATAAATAGGAGTGGATAAGAAATTCATACCATAGTCTCTTAGTTGATTTTGAATCCACATTACCTGGGAGCAGCAGCTGGCAGCTGCTACATATTCTGCTTCAGCGGATGATGTGGACACAGTTGTTTGCTTTCTGCATTGCCAAGAGACCAATCTTGCTCCTAAGTATTGACATCCACCAGTTGTGGATTTCCTGTCAATGTTGCATCCACCATAGTCACTGTCAGAATAAGCAGTTAGTACAAGTGGAGAGTCTTTAGGATACCATAAACCTAAGTGTGGTTGGCCTTTAAGGTATCTAAAGATTCTCTTAACAGCAACCAAGTGAGAGTCCTTTGGAGAGCATTGAAACCTAGCACACACACAGACAACAAACATGATATCAGGTCTGAAAGATGTTAGATACATAAGAGATCCTATAAGAGATCTGTATAAATCAATATCCACATCTATGCCATCTTTGTATGTATGAAGCTGCTTATAATTGGTGTCTTGATATCCAAATTTGTCCAGTATGTCTTTCACATACTTTGATTGGCTGATGAAGAGACCAGTAGGCTTCTGCTTAACTTGTAATCCTAGGAAGAAAGTGAGTTCTCCCATTGAGCTCATCTGGAACTTTTTGTGCATTAAAGCCTCAAACTCTTTGCACAAATAATCATTGGTTGAGCCAAAGATGATGTCATCAACATAGATTTGGACAAGCAGAATCTCATCTTTGATAGACTTAGTGAAGAGTGTTTTCTCCAGAGTGCCTCTCTTGAATCCATTCTGTAGAAGGTATGAGGACAGAGTGTCATACCATGCTCTGGGGGCTTGATGGAGACCATAGAGAGCCTTGTCTAGCTTGTAGACTTTGTCTGGATACTTGTAGTCTTCAAAACCAGGAGGTTGACACACATATACCTCCTCTTCAATTGTCCCATACAGAAAAGCAGACTTGACATCCATTTGATACACTTTAAATCCTTTGAAGCTTGTATAGGCTAGAAATAGTCTGATGGCTTCAATTCTTTCTACTGAAGCAAACACATCATCATAATCTATGCCTTCTTCTTGAGTGTATCCTTGTGCTACTGGTCTTGTTTTGTTCTTGATGACTATCCCTCTCTCATCTTTCTTGTTTCTGAACACCCATCTTGTACCTATTGCTCTCTTACCTTTAGGAAGATCCACCAGAGTCCATACATTCTGAATTTTGAACTGTAGAAGCTCTTCTTGCATAGCTTCAATCCAGGATGAATCTTTTAGTGCTTCTGATGCCTTTTTAGGTTCTAGTTGAGACATGAAACAGGCATTCTCAAAGGCAGCTAGGCTGAATTCACGAACTGGTTGTTCAGCAGCAGCAGTCTCATTTTGAACCATTTTCCTTGTTTGTACAGGAGTGCGTGGATCACCCAGTATTTGATTGAGAGGATGATACTTGTGAACCCTTAGTGTAGGCTCTCTCTCAGTCTGAAAAGAGGATCCAAGATTTGTATCATCTCCATCAGGACCAGTAAAAGGATCAGCTTCAGGAACAGCTTGACTTGAATCTGGGACTGTGTCCCTTTGTGTTGGAGCTGTTCTCTAAGGACTTGGGAGTGGCACGTCTGTATCTGAATTAGTATCATGTTGAGCATTCAGGACTCCTGGAGGATCACAGGACAGAAGTGGTAGAGTGGTGTAATCATCCCAACTTGGTGAATCTGCAGCAGTCTGAAACTTTGTGCCAACAGCTTGAGAAGTTGTATTGGCAGCATGAGAAACTGTGTTAGCAGCTTCAACCCTGTATGCATCAGCTTCTGCAGTATACTCAACAAAGCTCAGAGAATTTGTTAGTGAATCTAAATCAAACAACCAATCAGGACCAGTGCCTTTGATATTAGCAGTATTTTCATTAAATTCAACATTGGCACTTTCTTCAATTGTTTTAGACACACTGTTATATACTCTATAGGCTTTGCTTTGAGTTGAGTATCCTACAAAGAATCCCTCTTCAGCTATACTTTCAAACTTCCCTAAGTGAGTCTTAGTGTGAAGGATAGTACATGGGCATCCAAACGGCTTGAAGAAAGCTATTAGGGGACTTCTGTTATGGAATAACTCATAGGGAGTTTTCCCTTGTGATTGAACAACCTGAACCCTATTTAGAACATAACAGGCTGTATTAACAGCTTCTGCCCAGAAAGTCATTGGCAGATTTGAATCAGCTAACATTGTTCTAGCAGCCTCAATCAATGTTCTGTTCTTTCTTTCAGCTACACCATTTTGCTGTGGTGTTCTTGGTGCACTATACTGTCTAACAATGCCTTTGGACTCACAGAAACTGTTTAGAATGTGATTTTTAAATTCAGTTCCATTGTCTGATCTTATCACCTTAACTTTGGAATTGGATTGGTTTTCTATCTTAAGGATAAAAGACTTAACTAGTTCAGCAGTTTCATCTTTGGTCCTAAGAAAGTAAACCCAAGTAAATCTGGTGAAATCATCAACAATAACTAAACAGTAAGCCCTTTTATTCAAACTCAAAACAGATGTTGGACCAAATAGATCCATATGTAGCAACTGAAAAACAGATGAGATTGAATTTACTTCTTTGGCCTTATGAGAAGTTTTGTGTTGCTTACCTTTAAGGCATGCTACACAATGATCATCACAAATGAACTCCTTTTGTGGTAAGCCTCTTACCAGATTCTTTTTAACTAAAGCATTCATGGACTTGAAGTTCATGTGACACATCCTTCTATGCCAAAGAGCAGACTCATTGGATGATGCTTTGGATATCAAACAGCTTAAAGTATTTGATTTAGATAAAAGATCTGTGTCCAGACAGTAGACATTGTCCTTTCTTGGTGTTCTTAGTAAAACAAGATTTTCAGGAACTTTAAATCTTTTGAAAGAACAATGCATTCAGAATCTGTGAACAGAAAAATGTTTTGTTTGTTACAGATTTGAGAGACACTTAATAAATTGTACTTAAGCTGTTCAACATACAAAACATCATGGAATGTCATGTTGCCTGCATTAACAGTACCCTTACCTGTAACCTTACCTCCTTTTGAGTTGCCTCCAAATGCAACAAAACCTCCATCAAAACCTTTGAAATTTGACAAGCATTCAGAATTGCCTGTCATGTGCCTAGAGCATCCACTGTCCAAATGCCATCTTGTTCTATGAGGAGACCTGTGGTTGCCCTGCACAAATAACAGCTTAGTCAGTAGTGGAGTAAACCCAAACCAAATTGGTTTTGGGTTGGCCTTGTACATTGACATAACTAAATACTGTTTTTGACTTCTTATATTTAGTGAGATCTACTGATGGAGTCTTTGGAGAGTATTTGGTGACGTTATGAGGTATCCAACTATTTTGATCATCTTTTCTTCTAACAGTCTCAGATGATTCACTAGCAGTTCCAGATTGATGCTCAGCAGCTTGAGTTGTGTTTGTAGTGCTAACAGCTTCAGTTTTTGCACTAACAGCTTCAGTATCTGACTTAGCAGTCTGATCTTTTGCATTAGCAGTTTGAGCAGAAGATTTGTCCTTGACACACCATATTTGTTTAAAACTTGATTTAGGCTTTGCTAAAACTTGTTTTTGAAGTGTGGACTGTTTTTTATTAACTTTTGAAAACCTGTGATCAACTGTTTTCTTTGGAACTGATGTGGAAGGTTTCACCTTTGAGTGCTTTGCCTGAATAGGATTTGATTTTGTGTGATTCACAGTCTGTTTTGCAACAGCTGGTTTATAAAAACAATCCTTGGCTAGGTGATTCTTCCTTCCACAGTGAAAACACCTTTTGACAGTTTGAATTGGAGAACCAGTCTTTTCTGTCAATTTCTGGTTCTTGTTTCTCTGATTTCCTCTTACCTGCTGTTGTTTAGGAAACTTTTGAACACCATGCTTTTGGCATGTGCAGACAGAAACAGTTTTACCTCTTTTATTTCCTTTTGATGAAGATGCAGTGTTACAGTTAGAATGTACAGAAACTTGTGGAGTAGCATTGCAAACACTCATCTTCTCTTTTCCTTTCCTACTGGGAGCTTGATCCTCTATGGGTGCACTCATTGTGTCACGGTCTTTATTGTGAATCTTATCTTCCTTTGATTCAAGACTGTTATCAAGGATAGGATCTACAACAGTCATAGACTCATCTAGTGGTTCATTGACAAGTCTATCAGCAACCTCACTCATTGGATGAATGTACTTGTTGTTGTATGGAGGTGGAGTAGCTCTGTATCCTATTCCTTTTTTGGGATTAACCTGAGATTTTACTCTATCTTTAAATTGGACTTCCATTAGGTGTTCCAGCTTTTGATTTGCTAACTTAAAGTTTCCTAGATCTATGTTAACAGATTCTAGTTTCTTATTAGCCTCTAACACCTTTTGTTCAGTCTCTTCTACCTTTTTATTCAGAGAGTCTATTTTCTTGTTTAGCTCCTTTTTCTCCCACTCATGATAGGTTCTATCATACCCCATTTGAATCTCATTATCCTTATAATCATTGATCTATTTTTCCAGATCTTCTATGGCTTGCATGTATTCATATCTCCTTTCTTCCATCTTAGCTAAAGTTTTGCACATGCTCTCATTATGATCTCTGTACTTTTTAACCATATTTTTGCATGATTGAGAGCAGAGTTTAGAATTTACCTCAGATGGTAGTTCAGTGGAGGAGACATTTGATGTTTCTGCCATTAGAGCTTGATTTTGAAATTCTTCCTCTGTCTGATCACTCCAGTCAAACACATTGTCTTCTTGAGAGACAAGTGCTGTTGATGATGATGTTTGAATAGGCCGTGAAGTCCTTGATGGCTGTTGACCTTGAGATCTACATTCTCTGGCAAAGTGACCAAGCTTATGGCATTTATAGCATTCCACTTTTGATTTATCAAAAGTTGGTTTGCCTTCTGTTTTGGCTTGAAAGTTGGTCCTTCCAATTCTTTTAAGAAATCTTTTGGCTCTCATGGTCAGCATTGCATGTTGCCACCTTAAATCCATCTCTTCAAGATCATCTGGATGAATTTGTTCCAAGTCTTCAACATTTAGAGCAAATAATCCATCATTGGCAACAAAATCCTCATAGTGAGTTTCAGTAGAACTGCCATCACCACCTGAAAAAGAATCACAGTTATTAGATTTTTCAGAAGACAGAAGAGCAGTATTGTGATTATAAGAAAAGGATTTATTTTTAGCATCAATTTCAGTCTCAAACACTCTTAGACTGTTATACAGATCATCCAATTCTATCTCATCAAGAGTGTCTTTTGTTCTCCATTGTGCAGCATAGACTGTCCACTCTTCTCCAAGAGATCTGAGAAACTTTCTGTTGACTTCATCTTGATCCAGATTGACTTTTGCACTTTCCAGTTCACTTATCAGTTTGTTGAACCTGTCAAAAATTTGAGTAAGGTTTTCATTCTTGCCACCAGAAAAGTTCTCATACTGCTGTTTCAGGAGATCCTTTTGATTTCTCTTGGTACTGGCATTACCAGCAAACCTCTTCTCTAAGGCATTCCAAAGAGAATGAGCAGTATAAAACTTTTTGAACTGATGTTGATAAGCATTAGGAATGGCTATTTGTAAAAGTGTAAGTGCTTTCACTTCATTCATTCTAGCTTTCCTTTCTTGTTCATTTTTTGGAGGAGTTTTGACTGGTTTTCCCTCATCATCAAGTTCTGGATCAACTATAGGAGGAAATTCAACAGCTTCCCATATGGCATAATCAATGAATTGAATATGCTGTTGAGTCCTGAGTTTCCACATCTCAAACTCAGTGGGCTTGAGCATAGGCACTTTGAGTCCTTGCCCAGATCCACTGCTGCTATTTTCAAATTCCATTACAAAACACTTGAAAATTTAAAAGAAAGTTTTCGACTTTGAAAAACAAAGAACGACCTGTGGCTCTGATACCACTTGTCAGGATCTAAAACTGAATTACCAAGACTAACTGATTTGAATTTATCAGAGTATAAATCAATAATCTTGCTTTGAATCAAAGTTTAATCAAGAAGTTTGCGGAATAACACTTAATTATTTTAACAAAAACTTTCAGAATCAATAATGAATAAACACACAAGAAGTAATCAAGACTGTTTGTATTGCTGAATTCAATGATTACAATCACCTCTAATCTGTTTGATTAGACGAAGAACACAGACTGTTCTTAGGGTTTTACAACCTTAGAGGCTTATGAAAACTCTATCAATAAAGCAATTACAGACTCAAAATATGCAGAAAACTCCTATACAATAGAAAGACCTACTCTATGTATTTATATTGCTTCTTGATATGTTTCCTTGACGAATAATGACTTCTCTGATAGTAGATATGCTGGAATCTTCATGTAGATATCTTTTCCTGAAAATCAGCACTTTCTGTTTATGAAACTGTTGAGCAGCTTGAATCTCTTGACAGCATGAACAGAACAGCTTGAGTTGTTTTTCTCTGGCAGCTTGAACTTTAACACTGGCAGCTCGAGTTTCTTCAACTAGCAGCATGAACTTTGGATTTACATATAAAATCTACTAACAGTCTGAGAAGTCTAACTAACAGTTTGAACACACTTAAACTATTTCCCAACAAAGTGATTGCCTTCAGGTTCACAGAAGCTTTTGCCAAGCATGCCAAGTGGAGAGTGGCGATATGGAATCAGTTAATAGCTTACTATAATAGAGGAGAGATGGCTGGCCAAGAGTTCTACTTCCTCAGATGTGAGGTGGAAGCGAGAAAAGAACTGATAGCTGGCTTGGAAAAAGTAAAGCTCTTCAAAGCTGCTGATGAAAGGGAAAAGGAAATTGAGGAACACCAAGGCCCATCTACAAGTGCTGTGTAGATAAAAAAATGAAAGTTGTCCATCAATTAGCCAGGCTTGCCATTTTCTCCTCCCAACTTTAACAGTCCAAAGAACTTGAGGTTTTCTTTGAACGTAAGTTGTACTTTTTGGTTATACATAAGTTGTATTTTTGTTTGTACATTAGTTGTACTTATTTAAACATTTGTTGTTTCAGTTTGTATCAGTATAATATAAACTGATCTTTTTTACTTTACTTTGATGTTCTAGTTTCATCTTTGTGTATATATATATATATATATATATATATATATATATATATATATATATATATATATATATATATATATATATATATATATATATATATATATATATATATATATATATATAGACACACACACACACACACAAATATATATATATATATATATATATATATATATATATATATAATTTTTGTGCAGGTGTTACACATGAAGCTAGCTGCTGTATGTATGTATCTACTGATTTTTTATGCCTCAAAAAAGCTCCAAAATCGAGTTGATATAAAAAGGTCTATATTTAAAGGCTGTTTGGGCCAGCAAGATGTGTTTCTCTTTTGACTCAACTGTGATGACTATACGGATTTGCATTGTTGCAACTCCTCCATGTTCACCTTCATCTCCCTCCACTTATTCAAAACAGTCCACCCACACTCCTCCCTCACGAAAAGATCTTTCCTTGAAGGAACAACTTACTGTATTGTCCAACAAGGATAGTTCTTTAGAAAGTTCTATGACTACGCTTTCTTCTACCATTGCAAACTCTGTGTCTGCACAGGTTGCTGGACTTCCTAATTTGTTCAATTCATCCTTTCCAACCCCCTCTCCACAACCTGACTATTACTCTCAGCTTCTTGCACCCAATGCACAGCAGCAACAACTTTCCTCCTCATTTTCCTCTCTCCTTTCCAACCAATAGGACTTTGTGTCCAGCTTGGCAGTTGTTTCCTAACAACTGTCATGTGTTGCTGAAACCTGTTCTGTCTCCATGCCCTCTACTTTTTCCTCTTTGAATACCTTAGTGGTATCTCTATCCAACACTGTGGCATCAGGTTTTGAAGATGTGCAAGAATCAATCAACGTCACTCTTGCACATCTTAAAAGTCTCAATCCTTTTAGCCAGGGCTACTATCTCAATCTTGCACATCTTCAATGACACAGACAGGGCTACTATCTCAATCCTTTTAGCCTCTGCCAACTCTCAAGCCTCCTCTCTTGAAACTTGTCTTGCCCAGTTAGTTGAAGTTAACGACAATATGGCTTCCTTAGTGCATAGCCTGGTTGGATCTAGACCTGTTACCAAACCTGCTGCAGCCAAGCCTGTTGGATCCGTTCCTTTGGGCAGTGCTGGTGTTGAAGGCTCTATGCCATCTCCTTCAAAGGGGGAGAAGATAATTGCCTCAAAGACCAAGTCTAAGTGTGGGAAATCTTCATCTCCCTCTAAGGAGAGGTCAACTTCAGTTAGCCATGTAGCAGGTCATTTAACAGCTGGTGATGCAGCAGCTACATCAAATGTTTCTAGGACAGCTGAGCCTACTGAGGCCAAGTCTCCAAGCCCTGCACATTTAAGGGCTAGAAACTGTAAGGTCTGCTCTCTACGGATCTTATCTTGACGCGACACCTGCCAACAAGTGCGGAATCCTCGTTAGCGGCTAGACGGATAGACCACGCACACCGAAACATGGAGACTAGCACGGTGATAGACAAACAACGGATCGTCCCAACACGATGATTCTCTCCACACGAAACTATATGAATACTTGCAAGTTCGAGATCGCCCTTTTGCTTAATCACTCTGTAATTCTGCAAAAGTCCCATAATTAATCAAATTAACCCTTAATTATACTAACCAGTCTGACTTTGTCTAGGACAAGTTCGAACTTGGCCCAAGGCCTTTTTCGAACTTGTCCTCCTTGGCAAATCGAACCTGCCTTCGAACTTATGTTTGAACTTATCATTGAACTTATGTTTGAACTCATTGTAATACATTTCACCAAGTTCAAACATATATACAATTATATCAAACATATATAAGCAAACAAATAACAAACACTTGTTAATATTCAATAGCAGTAAATTGACTTACACAAAATGCTATCTATAATTAGACTGCTATCGTCACACAGGATGTACTAACAGACTCCCCCTTGACGATAGCTTCTAACTAATTACATTTTGACTAAGTGCTATGTTCTATCTAAAATGCTACCAGCATAAAGTCCCTGTTCAGTGCAAACCTTGACCACATTCTGATACTTCTTGGCTTCAGACTCCATATGTGCATCACAAGAGATTTTATGGACATGAAGTATATGTAGATCAGCTTTGGACAAGTTGACCAGGTGCAATGGATCGTACACTCTCAAAATCACTTTTTCTTCGAAGTCTTCCGTCACTGCTTCACCTGTCTCACTTTCAACATACCACCAGTTGAGGTTGCCCAACACATCTTGAGGCATAGGTTTCAGAGGAACTTTCTTTAAGCATCTAACTGGCTTGTAATGTATTTTCATCCACGGCCTTCCAGTTAGAGGATCAATTCTTGTATGGTCCATAACTCTTTTGCCTATTCGTGGGTTTAGCCTTTCAAACTTCCTAGACCTCCCTTCCCTTCTGATAATCTTGGCAATTATTTCAGCATAGGGATCTTCTCCGATGTTAATAATCTCTTTCCACGCTAATGCCTTTATCTCAACTTTAGGCAGAGAATTGAAGTCCTTCAATCTTCTCTTTAGATATTGAAGGCCATCCTTTCTCTTAATGACAAAAAGCTCCAGTTCTCTATCAAAGAACCAACTAAGGATGCTACCGGACAGCTTTCCAGCACTACGCACATTCATCTTTTCCTTTAATGACATAGCCTTCTGCTCTGACCTGAACCACAACCTTTTCTTTTCTTCAGCAGTCAGCTCCCTATCAGGCTCTTCAACTTCTGATTCAATATTTAAAGCAGCCTTAACTGCTATGTTGTCAATCACATTTTGTATAGTCGTCGTATAAGCATCAGTGATAGGCTGTTGCTGAATAACAATTTCATCAGCTTCATCTTCCTCATCATCTAATACCTCATTATCAGATTTCCACTTAGGTATGTCTTCTGGAATAAACTCACCTTCTTCTAAATCTTCCATTTCGTCCTCAAAATCAAAAAGTGTTTCTTCTTCTTCTATGTTCATAAGAGCTTCTATCATTTCGCTCTCCATGACCTTAGAAGGTTCACCTTGTAACACCCGGCACTAAACCAGGTTAGCAACGATGACCTAATATATATTTAATAGTCAATTATAGCCTAATCAGTGGTCATTAGAAATTAATCAAGTGATTAACAAGGTTTACTAGAAAATTCAACTCAATTAGAATCAAATTCATCGGTGCGATGAATCAGGAAATCAATTAATCTGATCAATTTACGATATGAGGGATTAATTCAACTAAGTACATACTTAAATTATGATTAGTGACACTAATCATACACTAATACAATTACTTAACATTAATTATGCAAGACTAAAACAATTCATTAAAACAATGCATCCAAAAGTATTTATGTATTTACAAAAAAAGGGAAATACAAGAATACATTTCTATATAAAAAAAAATACCTTCGAAATACCCCATGGCCGGCCAGCCCATAGTACACAACCCCAATATTTTATTTTTTCAACCTTGCACCAACTACACCAAATCCTCCTCTCCATTCCCTTTCAATTCACCATCTCCTTTCACTTCATCCATCTTCACACTCTACCACCACTTGAAAGACCAATCTTTTCTCTATAAATAGAGATCATTTCCATTCATTTTCTTCACACCTTCAAAGTCAAAAATCTCTCCTTTCTCCTCTCTTGGTCCGGCCACAAAACGCACACACCCCACCTCAAAAATCTTCTTTGTTCTTCAAGTGTTTAAGAAGAATTCCTTGTGCAACTCTTTCAAGATCAAGACTTCTAATCATTTTCATTTCTCTAACACATCAAAGTAAGTAACTACTAGCTTATATCATCTTATATTTATGTTTATATAAGTCTTTTGTAATATATATAATCACCAACAACAACAAGTTTCATAAAAAAAACTCAAGTTTATAAGTTTCTGTTTTCTATTTTTAAGTTGTTTCTTTAAATGTGTTTATGAATATATGAACACATTATAAAAGTGTTAATATTATGAAAAGATGTGATATATATGTCTTTTATAACTTTTATACAAGTAGTCTTTGAATAAACAACAAGAATCATAAGTTATTTCAAGTTTATAAACTGCGGATTTTCGGCAGAAAATTTATATCGACTTTGAAAAATCATAACTAATTCATAACTTAACGAAATGAGTTGATTCTTGTCTCAAAAGTTAGATCTATGTCTTAACTATAGATCTGGAATTTTTCATAATTTATTTTGGAGTTGAAGACCTCCAGAAATTATTTGGGAAACCGAAAGTTTGACAGCTCAAAAATGGCCAACATAGGGTTTTTAACGAGCTTTTTCACCAACCTAAACATCTCGAAAAATGGCCGTTCTTGATTCTAAAAATCCTTCGTATATAGTAGTTTAATGTCCTAGAAAAACAAAGTCTAAAACGTTTTGGAGCTTGGTCAAAAACAGTCTCAAAGTAGGCCGAAAAACCTCCGAAAAAACTGGAAAATTAAATATATATATATATATATATATATATATATATATATATATATATATATATATATATATATATATATATATAAACTTGACGTGTTAAGCGAATTTTATTTATAAACTTGTAATGTTGGATGATTTAAGACATAAAAATCTATAAATATATATATCATCATATATTAGAGACATTAAGTCCTTATTATCATTTAGGACTCGATTAAACTCACTCGACGCATCATCTATCCATTTACGCTAAAAAGCTTTTTACGCTCGTTTTGCCATCGCAATCTCGGTGAGTCCTCATAGCCCCTATTTTCACAATGTTATGTTTTGGGGATGAAATACATGCTTTTTCTATATGGACACGAAAATATCTTCATTTCTATTATGTATTACACATGTGGTTCCATCAGCCCTTATATCATGAACCGTTAATTGCATTTATTTGTAATTGCGAATATATTGTGGATAGATCTATCGGGACTCATGTCCCCCATTCGGGTTAGTTTGGGTCGGCTAACAGCGAGTGCATATATACTTAACACACGGTATTACGTATGGGAATACTGCACAGGACAAACTCATTTTAATTAAGCTTCGGTTGCATGACGGTTTATATGTAATACATAACATGGAATTTATAATTTTATAAATTCAATCTCTATTATTGTTGTCCATACAAGTCAGATTTACGTGTAAACCTATGAGCTCACCAACAATTTTGTTGACGTATTTTAGCGTGTATTTTCAGGAAATTAAGGCAAGTCCATCACATCGGTAGTATTTTCAAGCTTCCGCATTTAAGGAGTCGCACTCAGTTTCAAACCATCGGAGATTTACTTGCATTATTTTGGATAATTTAATTACGTATTTAAATCTCTGTATCTTGCGAACTACACTTTATCATTTTCAAGTTATGTAAAACATTTATATCTTTTAAAGTTATACCGATGTATTTTTTGAAAACGTCCATATAGTGGTCATTCATTATGATTATGGTTACGCTTCCGCGACGTCACGCTTCGTTGCCAACCGGGGTAACGGGGTGTGACAGGTTGGTATCAGAGCCATAGTTACAGTGAACTAGGTTGCATTAGTACCCTAGACTATAACTGCACTTAAGTTTTACTAATTTTGAAAATATTTTGTAACTAACTAAAAGACTATGCATGGACCTTGATAGCAGAAAACATGTCCCACCCGGAGACCATCATCTTGTCAGATTCAGAGGATGAGTAAACCACTACGAGCCCCGCAGTCACTGAGGTTTTCACTGACGAAGAACCATCTGAAGAAGAAGACCCCTCTGAAGAACCAATGGAGGAGTCAGAAGAAGAACCTATGGAAGAAGATGAAGACGGAGAGGATCCACCGCCCCCAGCAGTCCCCGCCCGCATTCCATACCATCCGGCGGAGCCATCATTCAAGCCGTACCGCCCTTACCCAGACGGTCCTAAAATGTTGTACACATCCCGAAAGAGGGTGATCACGCCAAGACGGGAGTCTATTCCCATCCCGACCCCCAACCCAATCCCCCACCACAGCACCGACGGGTAGACGCCCGACGATGGGGATGGATACCTGAGACCCTCCGTGAGTGGAGGCAAGAGGAAGGAATCCCTTCCCACATTGAGAACGGAGGACCATCCTCCGCACCTATTCCATCACTCACCCAAGAACCCACCGAACAGACCATACCACTATTGGTAACACGGTCTTCAAGGCATGATCTCCAACTTCGGTTACTTAACCAAGACATCGGAGAAAATGACCACTCGTTTAGAGCGGGAGGAGTTACAAACTCCAACATATACTGGGCCAACCAGCACACTCTCGCCATTCAGCAGGACGGACTGAATGAGCTTCAGCAACGATTGGCCGAGAGCGAAGCCCGTAATGAGGAGCTGACACGGCGCCTCAATGCTTTAGAAAAGGAAGAGACTCCTTATCACTCCCGCACCTAGTACCACCCTTCTCTATCTTTGTAATATAAGGAAATTATTATGTAATAGTGTAGGACTAAAAATTTTCGGGTAATAACCCGCCCTTTGTAAGAAAGTTATGAATGATTAATGAAAATTGCAAGTTATTTATGAAATTGTGTTTGATGATTATAGTATTGTGCCTTAAGGAAAATTACATCTTTAAGATTCAACTTCTTACACTATGCTCTTTTCTTTAAACTTGAAGATAATGCCGCCAAGAAGAGTTATGAATGCCGCAGAAATTGAGGAACTAGTTGCACAAAGAGTGGTTGCTGCTATAGCCACTTATGAGACAAACTGGAACAGTTCAGCTAATGGAGATGGTGGTGCTAGCCGCACCACGGGAGGAACTGAAACCCACTCAAAGGGTTGTGGAATTAAGGGATTTTTGAGCTGCAAGCCCCGGTACTTCAATGGAACTGAAGGAGCCGTTGGATTAGTACGATGGTTCGAAAAATTAGAATCTGTCTTCCGTGTTAGCGGATGCATTGAAGGAGACAAGGTAAAGTTTGCCACCCACACTCTACAAGACAGCGCCTTGACATGGTGGAACTCGTATACCCAGTCTGTGGGGATTGATGCAGCTTACCAACTCGCCTGAACCGAGTTAAAGAAGATGATGACCGATGAGTATTGCCCGAGGAATGAGCTACAGAAAATGGAGTCAGAATTTTGGAATCTGGCTATGAAGGGAACAGATGTAGCTGGGTACACCAACCGATTCCACGAACTGAGTATTCTGTGCCCCCAGATGGTGACCCCTGAGTACAAGAAAATCGAGCGTTACATTTGGGGACTCGCTCCTCAAATTCAAGGAAATGTCACTGCCTCCAACCCATCGACCATATAGGATGCCATCAGAATGGCCAACAACCTTATGGATCAAGTGTCCCGGAGGAATGAAGCCAAGGCCGGGGAAAACAAGAGGAAGTGGGAGGACAAGTCCGGGAGGAATACGGGTTTGCAATCCAAGAAGCCCGAGACCATCAAGGCTTATGTAGCAGGAGCTGAGTCAAGGAAAGGCTACATGGGTACCAAGCCTTTCTGCACCCAATGCACCTTTCATCACAACAAGGGTCCCTGCCCAACCCCTTGTGGAAAATTCAAACGTATTGGTCATGTGGCCAAGGACTGTAAATTTGGAACCCTGGGTGTCAAAGGCGGCAATCAGAGAGGTTGCTATGAATGCGGAGCTGCCGGGCACTTCAGGAATGAGTGCCCGAAATTGAAAAATGGTGGAGGAGCTCAGGGGATAGCTTTTGTGTCAGGAGCAGGTGACTCTCGTCAGGATCCCCATGTGGTATCAGGTACGTTTCTTTTAAATGACATTTACGCTTACGTACTCTTTGATACTGGGGCTGATAGGAGCTTTATATCTGATAAGTTTAGTAAGCAATTGAATGCCACTCCTTTTCCCTTAGACAACACTTATACTATAGAACTGGCTAACGGCAAAATAATAGAGGCAAGTAGTATTATTAAGGAATGCACACTGAAGCTGGCAGATCATCCCTTTAAGATAGACTTGATGCCTATAGAACTCGGAAGTTTTGATGTAGTAATTGGCATGGATTGGTTGTCACACAATCAGGCCGAGATTTTGTGCGGTAAGAAAGTGGTACGGATACCACTCCACAAGAAAAAGGTCCTAACAGTCCAAGGGGAAAGAAAGAACCGTCAGCTAAATGTCATATCCAGCATAAGAACATTAAAGTGCCTTAGAAAAGGTTGCCATGCGGTATTAGTTCAAATCGTAGAAAAAGAGTCGGAGGAGAAACGACTCGAGGATATTCCAGTAGTATGCGACTACCCGAAGGTCTTCCCGGAAGATTTGCCTGGGCTTCCGCCAACTAGGCAAGTAGAGTTTCAAATCGATTTGGTGCCGGGAGCTGCACCGGTCGCAAGAGCCCCATATAGACTCGCTCCTTCTGAAATGCAAGAGCTATCCAATCAACTACAAGAGTTGATGGATAAAGGATTCATTCGACCAAGTTCCTCACCTTGGGGAGCTCCGGTTTTGTTCGTGAAAAAGAAAGACGGATCCTTCAGGATGTGCATAGACTACCGAGAGCTAAACAAGTTGACAGTAAAGAACCGCTACCCCCTTCCCAGAATTGACGACCTGTTTGACCAACTACAGGGATCTAGCTTCTACTCAAAGATTGATCTGCGATCCAGTTATCATCAACTAAAGGTTCGGGAAGAAGACATTCCCAAGACAGCATTCAGAACTCGTTATCGACATTACGAATTCCAGGTGATGCCATTCGGTTTGACTAACACACCAGCCGTATTCATGGACCTCATGAATCCAGTGTGTAAACCGTATCTGGACAAATTTGTAATAGTGTTCATAGACGATATCCTCATCTATTCCAGAAATAAGGAGGAGCACGAACAACATCTCAAGTGGATCTTAAAGTTGTTAGAGAAGGAGCAGTTATACGCCAAATTTTCAAAATGTGAATTTTGGTTGCGAAAAGTTAAATTTCTTGGACATGTGATCAACAGCCAGAGAATCCAAGTTGATCCATCAAAAATCGAGGCCATAAAGAACTGGGCGACTCCTAGAACTCCCACGGAAATCCGCCAATTTCTAGGACTTTCCGGTTATTATAGGTGATTTATTGAAAACTTCTCAAAGATAGCAGGTTCCCTAACAGATTTGACTCGGAAGGATGTAAAATATGTCTGGGGTGAAGAACAGGAAAAGGCGTTTTAGCAGTTAAAGCAAAGATTGTGTAGTGCACCAATTCTGTCCCTACCTGAAGGAACTGAAAATTTTGTGGTCTACTGTGATGCCTCACACAATGGATTAGGTTGTGTGCTCATGCAAAGGGATAAGGTCATTGCTTACGCATCACGGCAGCTCAAAATTCACGAGGTGAACTATACGACTCATGACTTGGAGCTTGGAGCAGTGGTGTTTGCTCTCAAAATATGGAGGCACTACCTGTACGGAACTAAGTGCACGGTGTTCACAGACCATAAAAGCCTTCAGCATATCCTGAATCAGAAAGAGTTAAATATGAGGCAACGTCGTTGGGTTGAACTAGTTAGTGATTATGACTGCGAAATTCGTTATCATCCGGGGAAGGCGAATGTCGTAGCTGATGCTCTGAGCCGAAAGGAACGGGTTAAGCCATTGAGCATCCGAGCTTTGGTCATGACTATACAGTTAAACCTAAACTCTCAAGTCCGTGAGGCACAAGAAGAAGCAGTCAAGGAGGGTAATCTACTGGATGAAGCCTTGAGATGTATGGATAAGCAGTTTGAAATCAAGCCAGATGGATGTCGGTACTTCATGGGCAGAATTTGGCTACCAAAATTTGGAGGAGTAAGGAAACTGATCATGGATGAAGGGCATAAAACAAGATATGCTATTCATCCAGGGTCAGATAAGATGTACCACGACTTGAAGGGAATGTACTGGTGGCCAAACATGAAGGCTGACATTGCTACCAATGTCAGCAAGTGCTTAACATGTTTAAAGGTTAAGGCTGAGTACCAGAAACCATCAGGATTGCTAGTTCAACCAGAAATACCCCAGTGGAAGTGGGAAAACATCACCATGGATTTCATCACCAAGTTGCCAAAGACTTCTGGAGGTTATGATACTATTTGGGTGATTGTGGATCGACTTACCAAAACCGCGCACTTTCTGCCAATCAAGGAGGCTGATAAGATGGATAAGTTAACACGAATCTATCTTAAAGAAGTCGTCTCAAGGCATGGAGTACCAGTATCAATTATATCAGACAGGAACAGCCGGTTCACATCAAGATTTTGACAGTCATTGCAAGAAGCACTAGGCACACGTCTAAATATGAGCACAGCCTATCACCCGCAAACGGATGGTAAGAGTGAAAGGACGATTCAGACGTTCGAAGACATGTTAAGGGCATGTGTTATCGACTTTTGGCAAAAGTTGGGACAGGCACCTGCCATTAGTGGAGTTTTCCTATAACAACAGCTATCACTCAAGTATTAAGATCGCTCCATTCGAGGCACTCTATGGGCGAAAGTGTCGATCACCACTTTGTTGGGCTGAAGTAAGAGATAGTCAGATTACTGGACCTGAGATCATCCAAGAGACTACAGAAAAGATAGCCCAGCTTCGAAACCGATTAAAGATCGCGCGGGATCGACAGAAAACCTATGCCGATGTTCGACGGAAGGATTTAGAATTTCAAGAAGGAGATCAAGTAATGTTGAAACTCTCGCCTTGGAAAGGCGTAATCCGTTTCGGGAAATGGGGAAAACTCAATCCTCGTTATATCGGACCATTCAAGATCACTAAAAGAATTGGCCCGGTAGCTTACCGACTCGATCTGCCCCCAGAGCTTAGTAACGTTCATAATACCTTCCACGTGTCCAATCTTAAGAAGTGTATGGCTGATGAATCACTCGTTATACCCATGGACGAACTGGAGTTAGACGATAAGTTGAACTTCATTGAGCAACCCGTGGAAATAATGGACCGAGAAGTCAAGAAACTCAAGCACAGTCGGATCCCGATAGTAAAAGTCAGATGGAACTCTAAGCGAGGTCCTGAGGTTACGTGGGAACGCGAAGACCAGTTCCGAGAAAAATACCCACATCTGTTCTCAAATACTCAAGAAGTGGAGAACACGAGCTAATTTCGGGGCGAAATTCCCTTAACAGGGGGAGACTTTAACATCCGGCACTAAAGCAGGTTAGCAACGATGACCTAATATATATTTAATAGTTAATTATAGCCTAATCAGTGGTCATTAGAAATTAATCAAGTGATTAACAAGGTTTACTAGAAAATTCAACTCAATTAGAATCAAATTCATCGGTGCGATGAATCGGGAAACCAATTAATCCGATCAATTTACGATATGAGGGATTAATTCAACTAAGTACATACTTAAATTATGATTAGTGACACTAATCATACACTAATACAATTACTTAACATTAATTATGCAAGACTAAAACAATTCATTAAAACAATGCATCCAAAAGTATTTATGAATTTACAAAAAAAGGGAAATACAAGAATACATTTCTAAATACTTTTATAAAAAAAAAAAAGAAAAAAGAAAAATACCCTTGAAATACCCCCATGGCCAGCCACCCCATAGTACACAACCCCAATATTTTATTTTTTCAACCTTGCACCATCTACATCAAATCCTCCTCTCCATTCCCTTTCAATTCACCATCTCCTTTCACTTCATCCATCTTCACACTCTACCACTACTTGAAAGACCAATCTTTTCACTATAAATAGAGATCATTTCCATTCATTTTTCCACACCTTCAAAGTCAAAAATCTCTCCATTCTCCTCTTAGTCCGGCCACAAAACACACACACACACCACCTCAAAAATCTTCTTTGTTCTTCAAGTGTTTAAGAAGAATTCCTTGTGCAACTCTTTCAAGATCAAGACTTCTACTCATTTTCATTTCTCTAACACATCAAAGTAAGTAACTACTAGCTTATATCATCTTATATTTATGTTTATATAAGTCTTGTATAATATATATAATCACCAACAACAACAAGTTTCATAAAAAAAACTCAAGTTTATAAGTTTCTGTTTTCTATTTTTAAGTTGTTTCTTTAAATGTGTTTATGAATATATGAACACATTATAAAAGTGTTAATATTATGAAAACATGTGATATATATGTGTTTTAAAACTTTTATAACTTTTATACATGTAGTCTTTGAATAAACAACAAGAATCATAAGTTATTTCATTTTATAAACTGCGGATTTTCGGCAGAAAATTTATATCGACTTTGAAAAATCATAACTAATTCATAACTTAACGAAATGAGTTGATTCTTGTCTCAAAAGTTAGATCTATGTCTTAACTATAGATCTGGAATTTTTCCTAATTTATTTTGGAGTTTAAGACCTCCAGAAATTATTTGGGAAACCGAGAGTTTGACAGCTCAAAAATGGCCAACATAGGCTTTTTAACGAGCTTTTTCACCAACCTAAACATCTCGAAAAATGGCCTTTCTTGATTCTAAAAATCCTTTGTATATAGTAGTTTAATGTCATATAGTCATGTCCCCCATTCGGGTTAGTTCGGGTCGGCTAACAGCGAGTGCATATATATTTAACACACGGTATTACGTCTGGGAATACTGCACAGGGCAAACTCATTTTAATTAAGCTTCGGTTGCATGTTGATTTATATGTAATACATAACATGGAATTTATGATTTTATAAATTCAATCTCTATTATTGTTGTACATACAAGTCAGATTTACGTGTAAAGCTATGAGCTTACCAACAATTTTGTTGACGTATTTTAGCATGTATTTTCAGGAAATTAAGGCAAGTCCTTCACATCGGTAGTATTTTCAAGCTTCCGCATTTAAGGAGTCGCACTCAGTTTCAAACCGTCGGAGATTTACTTGCATTATTTTGGATAATTTAATTATGTATTTAAATCACAGTATCTTGCGAACTACTCTTTATCATTTTCAGGTTATGTAAAACACTTATATCTTTTAAAGCTATACCGATGTATTTTTGAAAACGTCCATATAGTGGTTGCTCATTATGATTATGGTTACGCTTCCGCGACGTCACGCTTCGTTGCCAACCGGGGTAACAGGGTGTGACACACCTTCAGCTCTTTCCATTAAAGGCTGACTTGGCTCCCCCTGAACTGATGCTCGCTGAGCAGTCGGAAAATCTGCTAGCTCACCTTCTTTTCTTGCCTCGGGATCATTGCCGTCATCATCTTCTCTCCTTATCACTTCAGCTTCTTTGTAGCTTGTCTCCCCCTGAGCTTGAAGATTTTTCAGTAACTGCTCCAGGAGGGACTTCATTGATTTAGTCGCAGAAGCTTGATCAGTAACAGTTGTTTTCAGTTCAACATTCTCCTGATCAAGTCTAGCGTTATGTGCTTGAAGTTCGTTGACTGCTTTGGTCAGCTCGAAGATTTGGACTGTTTGGAAATCCACTTTGCTCCTCAGCTCTGTAAAACGCTGATTCTCAGTGAATGTGGACGATGTGGATGGAATGGATGATGTAGATGGAATGGATGTAATTGGTGATGGCGTGATGGATGGTTGAACAGCAAGAATTTCAGGCTGTGGAGTAGAAGCGGATGAAGCTCCCTGCATAAAACGATGTCGCTTCACCCTCTGCCTAGGGACGAGAGGAGTTGGATCTTCTGCCTCAAAATCAGAATCATCATTATCTGATCCTCTAGCCACTCTCTTTCCTTCCTCTCTTTCACTGACCACGATTCTGGATCCATATCTGCCAATTCGGACAGAGGGATAAACTCGCTCTATCTGAACTTCCTGTAGTTCTTCCGACTCAGACTTAGAGGTGGTCATAGCTTGACCTTCTACCTCAGCCTGTGCTTCAGCTTCTTCTCCTAGGACATCAAAGTCCAGTTCATCACCCTCGTGTGGCTGATATTCATCTATGTCTCTGAAAAGATCATTTAAATCAGCTGGAGGCTCCAAAATCTTATCAATCAACTAAGTGGCAACATCTTGCTGTGCCTGAGTACCATGCGCCCAAATATCCTCTAGAGTCTCTACTCGAGGATCAACTTCTGGGGCCACGCCTGAAGGGCCCGCAGCATCTTGCATTCTGCTTGATGAAGGCCTGGATGCCTGAGTCTGACTCATTGTAGCTCTTTGTCTTCTTCTTGGTTGCGGTGGAGGTCGTTGCTGTTGCGGAGGCTGTTGTTGCTGTTGCTCAACAGGTTGCGGCTGAGGCCCTTCTCCAGCCCAGTTATCCCCTTCTGGGGCCACAAAATCTGGATCTACCATTGCGACAAAGAAAGGTGCATCAAGTGGTCTGACCTGCTCAGCCCTACGGGCATTGTGCGACTGGCAGTCAGTAAAGATTAGCTTATCTATGACTGCCACACATTGAATACCCGTAAGCTGTGGCAGATTTGGCAATAAATGACGAATCAGCATCATCACAAAACGCGGATACATCAAAAATCGTTCGCGCGCTGGAGCTATTATCTGATGTACAAACTCCGCAAAGAACATTTCCGAGTAGCTGAAGCTTTTATTATACACCAAGGCAATCATGGCCGAATGCATCTTTGACACAACATAATCGAAACCCGCCTTTTTCGGTGCAAAGCACACCATAATTACGTGCGCCAAGTACCTCCACTTCCAAATCAAACCACTCTTCATGAACGACGCTTTTGTTATGTCTAGGGGATATCCCATGGTAAAGCCATTCTAATAATCGAGAATGCTCGGTTCTCGGCCTCATATATATCTTCTTATCATCATCCTTCATCTTTTGATATGACAAGACTTGTTGACGTCCCTCAACTTCTGTCGTAGGTGGAATGTATCCCTCGTCGATACAAATCCACATTCTCATATCATTGAATCTAGCGAAGTCGGCGAACCTATCCTTCCACCAATAATAATCTTCTAATTTCATCAACTTAGGTGGAGAATTTGCCTTTCAGACCTCATGGTCCATCTCAATAAACCTTTGTAAACTTGTATAGTTTCAAAAATTTTTGAATTAGAACTTAATATGAACCTTTTCCCAATATCTTACTTGTAAAACTCGAAATCTATCCAAAAACGAGATTTTTCCCGTCCAAAACGTCAAGAAACCACGGATGTTGTTTATGAACACGAAGAACACCAAGAACACCCTAATGGTTCTGATACCACTTGTAAGGTCTGCTCTCTACGGATCTTATCTTGACGCGACAACTGCTAACGAGTGCGGAATCCTCGTTAGCGTCTTGACGGATAGACCACGCACACCGAAACACGGAGACTAGCACGGTGATAGACGAACAATGGATTGTCCCAACACGATGATTCTCTCCACACGAAACTCTCTGAATACTTGCAAGTTCGAGATCGCCTTTTTGCTTAATCACTCTGAAATTCTGTAAAAGTCTCATAATTAATCGAATTAACCCTTAATTATACTAACTAGTTTGACTTTGTCTAGGACAAGTTCGAACTTGGCCCAAGGCCTTTTTCGAACTTGTCCTCCTAGACAAATTCGAACTTGCCTTCAAACTTATGTTTGAACTTATCTTTGAACTTATGTTTGAACTCATTGTAATACATTACACCAAGTTCAAACATGTATAAGCCAACAAATAACAAACACTTGTTAATATTCAATAGCAGTAAATTGACTTATACAAAATGCTATCTATACTTAGACTGCTATCGTCACACAGGATGTACTAACAGAAACCTGTTCTTGAGGACAGGCCCAGCAAACAAAGAAAACCAGTCCTAGAAACATTAGAAGAAGAGCAAGAGACTGAGATGACCCTATCTATAGCAGCAAAACGAAAAGGCAAAGCTGCTGTGGACACAGATGCTCAAAGACTCCTTTAGCTAAAGTTTGATAAGGCTCAAGCTAAAGAAATTTGAATTCAAGTTGATGTTTATACAAGTGGAAACAAGAGAAAATTGAGATTCTGGAAAGTGAATAACAGAAAGCAGCCTCTATGAAAGCTGCTCAAGCTTTGGCTGCCAAGAAGGCAAAGAAAGTTAAAATGTAATCCTTGGTAGTACAAAGGAAGTTAGTTGAGGCAGCCGAAGGGTCAGAAAATAGAAATGAGAGTCAAAAAGAGAAAAGCTCAAAGGTCTTAGTGACCAAGGTTAAACGGGTGACTTCTACCCTATCATCAGTAAGAACCCAGTTTCATTTTGGCAACCTGGCAAGAAAAACGTTCTTTGATGTTGCTGAGAGAAGGATTGCCAAGGAAAATATCCTCAAAGTTGTTCCCATCTCCAGGAAAAATCAGCTGTGGAAGCTTTAGGTTACAAGACATGGTGCTGATTGCCTTTAACTGGAAGCATATGAAGCTGCTGATGTTGACAGAATGGGGTACAGGGAATGTGTGGAGCTTGTAGTTGCCCTGAGCAGTTCAAGGTCTAAAACTGCTAAAACAGTCAGTGGATTTGTAAAGAAGCTGATGGAAAACGTGAAATGGTTAGGCTTGATCCCAGAAGTGATTATCAAAGGTACTTCACAAGTAGAACCTAACATAAAGCCTTAAAGACAGAAGAAAGATTAAGAGCTTGAGCAGATATTCCAGCTAATGAACAGGGTTTCTATGCCACTCAGATTAAGGGCATTGATCACAGCCTGCCCCAAGGCGTTGAACCTGAAGAAGGCAAATATATTGATGATCCTGAGGAAGGAGTATTCTTTTTGGATCCTCTAACTATGAAAATGTGCTTTTAAGGAGCCTCAAATATTCATAAAGCTAGTGTCAAACAAGTGATTGCCTTCAGGTTCACAGAAGCTTTTGCCAAGCATGCCAAGTGGAGAGTGGCCATATGGAATCAGTTAATAGCTTGGTATAACAGAGGAGAGATGGTTGGCCAAGAGTTCTACTTCCTCAGATGTGAGGAGGAAGCTGTTGAAGCCAGATTAGAACTGATAGCTGGCTGGGAACAAGTAAAGCTCTTCAAAGTTGCTGATGAAAGGGAAAAGGAAATTGAGGAACACCAAGGCCCATCTGCAAGTGATGTGTAGATAAAAAATGAAAGTTGTCCATAAATTGATCAGGCTTGCCATTTTCTCCTCCCAACTTTAACCTTCCAAAGAACTTGAAGTTTTCATTGTACATAAGTTGTACTTTTTGGTTATACATAAGTTGTATTTTTCTTTGTACATTAGTTGTACTTTTTTAAACATTTGTTGTTTCAGTTAATGTCAGTATATATAAACTGATCTTTTACTTTACTTTGATGTTGTAGTTTCATCTTTGTATATATATATAGTTTTGTACCCGCGCAAAGCGGCGGCGGCGATAAATTATTGGAAAAAAAAAAAAGCATAATTCAATCATTAAAATATAAATTTTTATAAAACCAATATTACATTTATCAAAAAATAATGCTCACTATTTCAAACTCATAAATGTACATAACGATAACAAAATCATGTACATGTCCCAAAAGCGCAAAACTTAACCAAAATCATACCTCAACTCCAAATGAGTTTAAAATTCAGACTTTAACATCAAATACTTCTTCAAATCCAGTCATAAAATCTGCTACAAAGTTTAACCTAGCAAAATTAACAACTTAAGTTATGAACACAACTCAATGAATATAAACCAAAACTCGATCTTATGTAAAAGAACATGACTAATTACCTTATGCACTTAAAAAACTCACTTAATTGAAGTTTAATTCAATAATTTTAGCATCAATTTTTCAAGCATAACTTGGATTGAAGGTTGATACAGAGGGAGATGACGAGCCATAGGTTACAAAAAGTTTAAGAAAATTATAAGAGTTAAAATTACATAAATAAGGTTTTTAACTCTTTTAAATAAAAAAAATTCTAATAATACAAAAATACTTTGGTTATACTATTTTTAACAACTTAACCCATAACCAAATAAACCTCTTTCTGGGTTTTTTTACAAAAAATCTACCCAAAATAGCAATCAATTTTGCTGAAATTGCATGATATGGCAACAAACTTTCAATTTGAGTCGTTTTTAATGAAACATTCACAACACCTTAAAACTTTTGTGAAAACACCATTTCTATAAAAATATTAAATTTTCCACTGTAAATTTGTAATTTCAGTCATTAAAATGCTATTCTTTTCATAAAATAGCAATAAACTTTCATTTGACGTCCATTTTTGTGGAGAGATTTTGTAACAAATCAAAAATACTTAGAAAAGACCAAATATATAAACACATTTCATCATTCAATGATATTTCATACTTTTGGGCAATAAAATACCAAAAATTTGTTTAAAATAGCAATGAACTTTAATTTGATGTTGGATTTTGATGATTCTTTTTGCAACGCACCCTAAATCCTTTAAACACATCAAAATTATGTAAATAGTTTATCATTTATTGCTAAATCTTAATTTGGTATTTAAAGTCTCATTTATTCATTAGTTAACTTTTAAAAGCCAAATATGAGATTTTTGTTAACTTCATCAATTTTGAAACAATTTTGTTTCTAAACAATGTGGGGGAAATTATATTTCTTTCGATTCTATTTGGGATCTAAACAATGAAAAAATTATATGGGTATCTCCTACATATATAAAATGGTTTAGCCATGCTTTCCTAACAATCCAATAGTCCATCTAAGGAATAAAAACAGCCATAAAAATTATTGAAATTGAATGCAAGCCTACTTCATAGCCAAGAATGGTTATGAAGCTTTACAATATATGCCCATATTTGGTTATTTTAAGCACAACTTCTTACATGTATATTTAAAACTGAAAACAAGATATACTGAATTCTAAACACCCACTAAAATAGTGCATCTAAACATTCAGTAAGAAAAAGTGCATTTTGTAATAAAGTTGGTACTTACAACACATTGCTCCAAAATCCAACTGCAAAATACACCATAGAACCACTATGTCCAAGTTAAATTGCTAATAAAATATTGCCAAGCATGTAGAATCTCATACCAAAATCCATAGATAAGTCTCTCAAAACTGCAGCTATATATAAAACAATTCTAAAATTCTTCGAAAAAATCAAATATATAAACACAATTCATAATTTATTGATGATTTATACTTTTGGGCATTAAAATACCAAAAGTTTGTTTAATATAGCAATGAACTTTCATTTGATGTTGGATTTCAATGATTTTTTGTCAATACATCCAAAATCCATTAAAAATCAAACATCTATAAATATTGTTTTACATAACCAAAATACAGCGTAAGTAGTTCTTAAAATACCAAGATATAAATACACAATTTAGTTTATCAGGAAAGATGCAAATAATTCTCCGAGTTTGAAAATGATGCGACTCCAAAATGAAAGGAAGCCTTGGAATACTTCCGATAAATGTGCATGTCTCAAACACCTGAAAATACATGCTAAAATACGTGAACAAATTGTTGGTGAGCTCATAGGTTTACGCGAAAAGACCAGTTGTATGGACATTATCAGATGAGTTGAATTTATAAAATCATAAATTCCGTGTATGTATTACATAAACCATCAGGCAACCGAAGCTTAATTAAAATGAGTTTGCCCTGTGCTGTATTCCCATACGTAATACCGTGTGTTAAATATATATGCACTCGCTGTTAGCCGACCCGAACTAACCCGAATGGGGGACATGGCTCCCGATAGATCTATCCAAAATATATTCACGCTTACAAATAAATGCAATTAACGGTTCATGATATAAGGGCGGATGGAACCACATGTGTAATACATAATAGAAATGAAGTTGTTTTTGTGTCCATATAAAAGCGAAGCATGTATTTCAACCCCAAAACAAAACATCATCAAAATAGGGGCTATGAGGACTCACCGAACTTGTGATGGCAAAAACGAGCGTAAAATGCTATTTTTCGTAAGTTGATGGATGGTGCACCGAGCGAGATTAATCGAGCCCTAAATGATAATAGGGACTTAATATCTCTAATATATGATAATATATATATTTATAGATTTTTATGTCTTAAATCACCCAACATTACAAGTTTATAAATAAAACACACTTAAACGTCAAGCTTATATATATATATATATATATATATATATATATATATATATATATATATATATATATATATATATATATATATATATATATATAATTTTCTAGCTTTTTCAAAGGTTTTTCGGCCTACTTTGAGGCTGTTTTTGACCAAGCTCCACAATGTTTTAGACTTTGGTTTTCTAGGACATTAAACTACTATATATAAAGGATTTTTAGAATCAAGAACGGCCATTTTTCGATATTAGGTTGGTGAAAAAGCTCATTGAAAACTCTATGTTGGCCATTTTTGAGCTGTTAAACTTTCGGTTTCCCAAATAATTTCTGGAGGTCTTAAACTCCAAAATAAATTATGGAAACTTCCAGATCTATAGTTAAGAAATAGATCTAACTTTTGAGACAAGAATCAATTCATTTCGTTAAGTTATGAATTAGTTATGATTTTTCAAAGTCGATGTAAATTTTCTGCCGAAAATCCGTAGTTTATAAACTTGAAATAGTTTATGATTCTTGTTGTTTATTCAAAGTCTACTTGTATAAAAGTTTGTTGGGAAATAGTTTAAGTATACTCAAGCTGTTAGTTTAGACTTCTCAGACTGTTAGTAGATTTTCTATGTAAATACAAAGTTCATGCTGCTAGTTGAAGAAACTCGAGCTGCCAGTGTAAAAGTTCAAGCTGCCAGAGCAAAACAACTCAAGCTGCTCAGTTCATGCTGCCAAGTCATTCAAGCTGCTCAACAGTTTCATAAACAGAATGTACTGATTTTCAGGGAAGATATCTACACGAAGATTCCAGCATATCTACTATCAGAGAAGTCATAGTCCTTCAAGGAAACACGTCCATAAAGCAATATAAATAGACAGAATATTGTATAGAAGATATACGAATAGAGAGAGAAGTTTTCTGCATTTATTCTTGAGTCTGTAATTGCTTTATTGTTTAAGTTTTCTTAAGCCTCTAAGGTTGTAAAACCCTAAGAACATTCTGTGTTCTTCGTCTAATCAAAACAGATTAGAGGTGATTGTAATCATTGAATTCAGCAATATAAACAGTCTTGATTACTTCTTATGTTTTAAGCTTAATTGATTCTGAAAGTTTTTGTTAAAATAATTAAGTGTTATTCCGCAAACTTCTTAATTAAACTTTGATTCAAAGCAAGATTATTGATTTATACTCTGATAAATTCAAATCAGTTAATCTTGATTATTCATAATTTTCATAATTTTTAGATCCTGACAAGTGGTATCAGAGACAAGTTTGTCAAACCAGGTTATTCAAATCAGGTTTTTCAAACCAAGTTGTTCTTTGTTTTTCAAAGTCAAAAACTTTCTTTCAAATTTTTAATCTTTTTCAATGGAATTTGAAAATAGCAGCAGTGGATCTGGGCAAGGACTCAAAGTGCCTTTGCTCAAGCCCACTGAGTTTGAGATGTGGAAACTCAGGATTCAACAGCATATTCAATTCATTGATTATGCCATATGGGAAGCTGTTGAATTCCCTCCTGCAGTTGATCCAGAACTTGATGCTGAGGGAAAACCAGTCAAAACCCCTCCAAAAACTGAACTTGAAAGGAAGGCTAGAATGAATGAAGTGAAAGCACTCACATTATTACAAATAGCGATTCCTAATGCTTATCAACATTAGTTCAAAAAGTTTTATACTGCTCACTCTCTTTGGAATGCCTTAGAGAAGAGGTTTGCTGGTAATGCAAGTACCAAGAGAAATCAAAAAGACCTCTTAAAACAGCAGTATGAAAACTTTTCTGGTGGCAAGAATGAAAACCTCACTCAAATCTTTGACAGGTTCAACAAACTGATAACTGAACTGGAAAGTGCAAAGGTCAATCTGGATCAAGATGAAGTCAACAGAAAGTTTCTCAGATCTCTTGGAGAAGAATGGACAGTCTATGCTGCACAGTGGAGAACAAAAGACACACTTGATGAGATAGAATTGGATGATCTGTACAACAGTCTAAGAGTGTTTGAGACTGAAATTGATGCTAAAAAGAAATCCTTTTCTTATAATCACAACACTGCTCTTCTGTCCTCTGAAAAATCTAATAACTGTGATTCTTTTTCAGGTGGTGATGGCAATTCTGCTGAAACTCATTATGAAGCTTTTGTTGCCAATGATGGATTATTTGCTCTAAATGTTGAAGACTTGGAACAAATTCATCCAGTTGATCTTGAAGAGATGGATTTAAAGTGGCAACATGCAATGCTGACCATGAGAGCCAAAAGATTTCTGAAAAGAACTGGTAGGACCAACTTTCAAGCCAAAACAGAAGGCAAACCATCTTTTGATAAATCAAAAGTGGAATGCTATAAATGCCATAAGCTTGGTCACTTTGCCAGAGAATGTAGATCTCAAGGTCAACAACCATCAAGGACTTCACAGTCCATTCAAGCTTCCTCATCAACAGCACTTGTCTCTCAAGAAGACAATGTGTTTGACTGGAGTGATCAGACAGAGGAAGAATTCCAAAATCAAGCACTTATGGCAGAAACCTCAAATGTCTCCTCAACTGAACTACCATCTGAGGTAAACTCTAAACTCTGCTCTCAATCATGCAAAAATATGGTTAAAAAGTACAGAGATCATAATGAGAGCATGTGCAAAACTCTAGCTAAGATGGAAGAAAGGAGATATGAATATATGCAAGCCATAGAAGATCTGGAAAAACAGATCAATGATTATAAGGATAATGAGATTCAAATGGGGTATGATAGAAACTATCATGAATGGGAGAAAAAGGAACTCAATAAGAAAATAGAATCTCTGAATAAAAAGGTAGAAGAAACTGAACAGAAGGTGTTAGAGGCTAATGAGAAACTGGAATCTGTTAACATAGATCTAGGTAACTTCAAGTTAGCAAATCAAAAGCTAGAACACCTTATGGAAGTTCAATTCAAAGATAGAGTCAAATCTCAGGTCAATCCCAAAGAAGGAATAGGATACAGAGCTACTCCACCTCCATATAATAACAAGTACATTCATCCAATGAGTGAAGTTGCTGATAGACTTGTTAATGAACCACTAGATGAGTCTATGACTATTGTAGATCCTATCCTTGATAACAGTCCTGAATTAAAAGAAGATAAGAGTTAAAATAGAGACTGTGACACAAAGAGTGCACCCATAGAAGTCCAAGTTCCCAGTAAGAAAGGAAAAGAGAAGATGAGTGTATGCAATGCTACTCCACAAGTTTCTGTACATTCTAACTGTAACACTGCATCTTCATCAAAAGGAACTAAAAGAGGTAAAACTGTTTCTATCTGCACATGCCAAAAGCATGGTGTTCAAAAGTTTCCTAAACAACAGCAGGTAAGAGGAAACCAGAGAAACAAGAACCAGAAATTGACAGAAAAGTCTGGTGTTCCAATTCAAACTGTCAAAAGATGCTTTCACTGTGGAAGGAAGAATCACTTAGCCAAGGATTGTTTTTACAAACCAGCTGTTGCAAAACAGACTGTGCATCACACAAAATCAAATCCTAATCAGGCAAAGCACTCAAAAGTGAAACCTTCCACAGCAGCTCCAAAGAAAACAGTTGATCACAGATTCTCAAAAGTTAATAAAAAACAGTCCACACATCAAAAACAAGTTTTGGCAAAGCCTAAATCAAGTTTTAAACAAATATGGTGTGTCAAGGACAAATCTGTTGCTCAAACTGCTAATGCAAAAGATCAGACTGCTAAGTCAAAATCTGATGCTGTTAGTGCAAAAACAGAAACTGTTAGCACTACAAACACAGCTCCAGCTGCTGGGCACCAAACTGGAGCTGCTAGTGAATCATCTGAGACTGTCAGAAGAAAAGATGATCAAAATAATTGGATACCTCATATTATCACTAAATACTCTCCAAAGACTCCATCAGTAGATCTCACAAAATACAAAAAGTCAAAAACAGTTTTTAGTTATGTCAATGTACAAGGCCAACCCAAAACCAATTTGGTTTGGGTTTACTCCACTACTAACTAAGCTGTTATTTGTGCAGGGCAACCACAGGTCTCCTCATAGGACAAGATGGCATCTGGACAGTGGATGCTCTAGGCACATGACAGGCAATTCTGAATGCTTGTCAAATTTCAAAGGATTTGATGGAGGTTTTGTTGCATTTGGAGGCAACTCAAAAGGAGGTAAGGTTACAGGTAAAGGTACTGTAAATGCAGGCAACATGACATTCCATGATGTTTTGTATGTTGAACAGCTTAAGTACAATTTATTGAGTGTCTCTCAAATCTGTGACAAACAAAACATTGTTCTGTTCACAGATTCTGAGTGCATTGTTCTTTCAAAGGATTTCAAAATTCCTGAAAATCTTGTTTTACTTAGAACACCAAGAAAGGACAATGTTTACTGCCTAGACACAGCTCTTTTGTCTAAATCAAATACTTTAAGCTGTTTAATATCCAAAGCATCATCAAATGAGTCTGCTCTTTGGCATAGAAGGATGTGTCACATGAACTTCAAGTCCATGAATGATTTAGTTAAAAAGAATCTGGTAAGAGGTTTACCACAAAAGGAGTTCATTTGTGATGATCATTGTGTAGCATGTCTTAAGGGTAAGCAACACAAAACTTCTCATAAGGCCAAAGAAGTAAATTCAATCTCATCTGTTCTTCAGCTGTTACATATGGATCTATTTGGTCCAACATCTGTTTTGAGTTTGAATAAAAGGGCATACTGTTTAGTCATTGTTGATGATTTCACCAGATTTACTTGGGTTTACTTTCTTAGGTCCAAAGATGAAACTGCTGAGCTAGTTAAGTCTTTTATCCTTAAGATAGAAAACCAATCCAATTCCAAAGTTAAGGTGATAAGATCAGACAATGGAACTGAATTTAAAAACCAAATTCTAAACAGTTTCTGTGAGTCCAAAGGTATTGCTAGACAATATAGTGCACCAAGAACACCACAGCAAAATGGTGTAGCTGAAAGAAAGAATAGAACATTAATTGAGGCTGCTAGAACAATGTTAGCTGATTCCAATCTGCCTATGACTTTCTGGGCAGAAGCTGTTAATACAGCCTGTTATGTTCTAAATAGGGTTCAAGTAGTTCAATCACAAGGAAAAACTCCCTATGAGCTATTCCACAACAGAAGTCCCCTAATAGCTTTCTTCAAGCCTTTTGGATGCCCATGTACTATTCTTCACACTAAGACTCACTTAGGGAAGTTTGAGAGTAAGGCTGAAGAAGGATTTTTTGTAGGATACTCAACTCAAAGCAAAGCCTATAGAGTATACAACAGTGTGTCTAAAACAATTGAATAAAGTGCCAATGTTGAATTTAATGAAAATACTGCTAACATCAAAGGCACTGGTCCTGATTGGTTATTTGATTTAAATTCACTAACAAATTCTCTGAGCTTTGCTGAGTTTACTGCAGAAGCTGATGCATACAGGGTTGAAGCTGCTAACACAAATTCTCATGCTACCAATACAATTTCTCATGCTGTTGGCACAAAGTTTCAGACTGCTGCAGATTCAACAAGTTGGGATGATTTCACCACTCTACCACTTCTGTCATGTGATCCTCCAGGGATCCTGAGCACTCAACATGATGCAAATCCAGACACTGAAGTGCCATTCCCAAGTCCTGACAGCACAGCTCAAACACAAAAGGAAACAGCTCCAGTTTCTAGGCTAGCAGTCCCAACAGCTTCTCAAGCTGTTAGCCTAGAAACTCAAGCTGTTCCAGAAACAGAACCATTCACTGGTTCTGATGGAGATGACACAAACCTTGGAACGTCCTTCCAAACAGAGAGAGAGCCCACACTAAGAGTTCATAAGTATCACCCTCTCAATCAAATACTGGGTGATCCAAGCACTCCTGTTCAAACAAGGAAGATGGTTCACAATGAGACTGCTGTTGCTGAACAAGCAGTTCCAGAATTCAGCCTAGCTGCTTTTGAACATGCCTGCTTCATGTCTCAACTAGAACCTAAAAAGGCATCAGAAGCACTAAAAGATTCATCCTGGATTGAAGCTATGCAAGAAGAGCTTTTACAGTTCAAAATTCAGAATGTATGGACTCTGGTGGATCTTCCTAAAGGTAAGAGAGCAATAGGTACAAGATGGGTGTTCAGAAACAAGAAAGATGAGAGAGGGATAGTCATCAAAAACAAAGCAAGACTAGTAGCACAAGGGTACACTCAAGAAGAGGGAATAGATTATGATGATGTCTTTGCTCCAGTAGCAAGAATTGAAGCCATCAGACTATTTCTAGCATATGCAAGTTTCAAAGGCTTTAAAGTGTATCAAATGGATGTTAAGTCTGCTTTCTTGTATGGGAAAATTGAAGAAGAAGTATATGTGTGTCAACCTCCTGGTTTTGAAGACTACAAGTATCCAGACAAGGTGTACAAGCTAGACAAAGCTCTCTATGGTCTTCACCAAGCCCCCAGAGCATGATCTATGTTGATGACATCATCTTTGGCTCAACTAATGATAGGTTGTGCAAAGATTTTGAGGCCCTAATGCACAAAAAGTTTCAAATGAGTTCAATGGGGGAACTCACATTCTTTCTAGGGCTGCAGGTCAAACAGAACCCTACTGGTCTATTCATAAGTCAATCAAAGTATGTCAAAGACATACTGGAAAAGTTTGGCTATCAAGACATAAAGGTTGCAAGCACTCCAATGGATCCTCATAAACAGCTCCATACAGACAAAGATGGCATAGATGTGGACATTCATCTATACAGATCCCTTATAGGATCTCTCATGTATCTAACATCTTCTAGACCTGATATAATGTTTGCTGTCTGTGTGTGTGCCAGGTTTCAATGTTCACCAAAGGATTCTCACTTGGTTGCTGTTAAGAGAATCTTCAGATACCTTAAAGGCCAACCACATTTAGGCCTATGGTATCCCAAAGACTCTCCTTTTGAACTAACCGCCTATTCTGACAGTGACTATGGTGGTTGCAACATTGACAGAAAATCCACAACTGGTGGATGTCAATACTTAGGAGCAAGACTGGTCTCTTGGCAATGCAAGAAACAAACAACTGTCTCCACATCATCCACTGAAGCAGAATACGTAGCAGCTGCAAGCTGCTGCTCCCAGGTAATGTGGATTCAAAATCAGCTAAGAGACTATGGTATGAATTTCTTATCCACTCCTATTTATATTGACAATTCAAGTGCCATTAGCATTGTGCAAAACCCAGTGAAATTCCCAAAAACCAAGGATATAGAAATCAGATTTCACTTCATCAGAGATAGTAATGAAAAGAAGTTAATCCAAGTTACCAAAATACATACAGATGATCAGCTAGCTGATCTATTTACAAAACCTTTTGATGTAGGAAGGTTCACTTTCCTAATATCAAACATTGGTATGGTAAACATGGATTAATTGGTTTCTATTATTATGAACTCAATATGCTAATTTAAGGGGGAGACACTGTTCTATTGAAAAGTTGCACAATTTTACACTAACAGCATGAGTCTTTTCTCATGCTGCTAGTTCATTTTCTCGGACTGGCTAGGTTTATTTTCACTGATCTCAAAGTGTGCAGGTTACTTAGGTAATTTTTCCAGATGTGTGGCGCGGGACCTAACCTTTTCAGAAACCTTAAAAAGGTACCCAGTTATCGCTTCAGTTGAACTGACCAGTTAACATATTCTCTTCCACGGCCTTCTGTTTTCTCTCTGAAACGATACACACACTCTTTTCAAACCCTAAAACCCCCAAACTCGTCGTTCTTGATCAATGGAGTTCGTAAAAGAACACAAACTGCTTCCATACACCTGAAACACACCGACCTTTCAACCGTTCCATGAGATGATGGACTTCCTCAGGCACTCCCATATCCACTACTGCCCTCAATATTAACCCACCAATACATATGTCTCATATTGAGCCAATTCATGGAATCATGCCTATGTTCAAACATCAATGGAGTGCCTACCCTGACTGTCCACAATCCGATGGTTACACCATCAATAATCAACTGAGGATCCACAGAAGTCATCTTACAATCTTCAAGATGCCCACAGGTATAAAAAGCACCTATCTCTTACTACTTTACCACTTTGTCTTCAAAATATTGGAATAGGGTCCTGCTGATTCTTTTACTTTCTTGAAAGCACATTTTTCTCCTAAATGGAAATACCTTGTGCATATTATTCAGCAATGTTTAAGCCCCAAAAGAACTGGTTGGTCAGAATTTTCTTCAAATATTGCCACTGCCTTAGTGTGCTTTTCTACTGGCCAACAGTTCAATTTTTCAAATATGATCTTTCAAGGAATGTTAAGGCATCATTCCTTGAAGAATGGGAAATTTTTGATGTATCCTCGATTTTTGGCAGAAATAATTGCACACACCTGCACTACTTCTAATTTACATAAGAGGATATATGTTTCCCATAGGCACTCACTATCTTCAATCAAAAGGCTGATAAAGCCAAGTGCCAATTTTGTCAGCATTGATGCTCCATTGCCCTCTGCAATGATGAACATCATCACAAGAAACAGAGGAGAGGGGCCTGAGCAGACACAGCCCAACATTACTGCTTCAACCCCAGGACCCCAACCCACTCCTCATGATACAGATATTCCCTCTGATCCTTTTGAACACCCCAAACGCCCACTACAATACTTATATAAAAGGAAAAGGGGACGAGGAGCTCCTTCCTCCTCCTCCCTCAGACAAGAGCCATATATCCCTGTGCAGGAGGATCCTTCTGCACAGAATATCCAAAGGGAACCAATTGAGGACACTCCCAACCTCAATCAGGAGGTGAACATCTCTTCTGAGACTGTTCATATGGGTTTTGTGGCTGGCACTACTGATGTCTCTGCACAAGGGGCACAGGACAGGGCCAACATCTCTAAGACCACACCCATGGCAACAGCAAGTGTGCAAACACGAGCTGGAAGTCCCCAGTACCAAGAAAAGAGGGGCCCAGAGGTTTCTACTTCTGGTGTTAATGTCAGTGATAGACCACAAACACCCCTGATGTTTTCTGATCTTGAGACTAGCCTGCAACTGATGCTCTTAACGGATCCAAAGCTGAAACCTGTTGTAACAATGTTGGAATACCAAATGTCCATCATTGCTGCACAGGGGGCACAAATTTATGCACTCAAACAGGCAGAAGCTGCTCACAATCAGAAACTGGCTAATCTACACAAAGGGTTTACTCTTTGTGGAAATAAGCTCATCAAACTAGAGCAGTTGATTCAAACCCATGTGGCAAAGGTTGTAGGTCCTTCTGACCAAACCAATGCTTTCAAAAAGGGGGAGAATCAGGAAGTTCCTGAACCAGTCCAAGCAGCTCCAACACCAACAGTCCAAGCAGCATCAACAGCTCCATCTTCTAGGCTAGCAGTCCCAACAGCTTCTCAAGCTGTTAGCCTAGAAACTCAAGCTGCTTCTACAAGAGCAACTGGAGTTGTTATAAGAGAAGGCTGTCAAGCTCTATCTAGTTCAGTCCAAGCTACATCTTCTGCTACAAAAGATAAGGGCAAGGGTATTCTGATTGAGTCTCCAAAGCATAAATTTTCTACCAGAGAAGCCCAGATTGCCTTTGATGCTGAGATTGCCAGAAAGTTAGCAGAAGAACAAGATCAGGCCTTAGACCAGCAAACCCATGCCCCAATGCAAGATGATGAAACCTTAGGAGATTACCTAAGAGGGTTTGTGGTAAAGCAAGGTGAAAGGAAGAGGAAGATGCCAACTGGGCACACCAAGGCTGAGAAGAGAAGATTCTTAATCAATTTTGCCGTTGCAGCAGATATTCCAAAGAAAATTACTCAGTCTATGACTACTGAAAGGCTGCAGGAAATACATGATAAAGAAATGGAGAAAAGAAAGAAAACAAGAGTCTCTTCAGAAGTTCAGCCACTACCAAAAGTTCAACCGTCCCAATCAGTCCAACCAGTCCACCCTGAAGCTGCCAATGCACCTGCTCCCACTGAGAAACCAGTCCAACCTGAAGCTGCCAATGCACCTGCTCCCACTGATCAACCTACTGTTTCTGTTCCATCATCTGTTAAGAGGGTGATTTTTCAGCACCATTTGCAAAAAGCTATGGAGATAGAAAAGTTGATTGATCAACATGACTTCACAAAGCCAGAAATCAACTACTGGTTTGCTAAGTCATTGGATGAAAGGAATTTAAGGGTCAAGTTTGTGATAAGGAGAGAATCTGGACCAGAAGAGGAGTTTGATACATTCTGGCAGATGGTTCATAAGCTGACCAGGGATGAGCTGATAAAGATGTACCACATAGAAGAGATGAAGAGAGAATTTTTGAAGGCTGTAGATCAGAAGCTTGCACAGTTGTAAGTTTTTGAAAGCCTTGGTTTGTAAATAACAGTTTACTTTTTCATTTCCTTATTTGTATAGAACTTAAAGTCTTGTATAAAGAATTTAAGTTAGGGGGAGATTGTTGGGAAATAGTTTAAGTATACTCAAGCTGTTAGGTTAGACTTCTCATACTGTTAGTAGAATTACTGTGTAAGTACAAAGTTCATGCTGCTAGTTGAAGAAACTCGAGCTGCCAGTGTAAAAGTTCAAGCTGCCAGAGCAAAACAACTCAAGCTGCTCAGTTCATGCTGCCAAGTCATTCAAGCTGTTCAACAGTTTCATAAACAGAATGTGCTGATTTTCAGGGAAGATATCTACACGAAGATTCCAGCATATCTACTATCAGAGAAGTCATAGTCCTTCAAGGAAACACGTCCATAAAGCAATATAAATAGACAGAATATTGTATTGAAGAAATACGCATAGAGAAAGAAGTTTTCTGCATTTTTGAGTCTGTAATTGCTTTATTGTTTATGTTTTCTTAAGCCTCTAAGGTTGTAAAACCCTAAGAACAGTCTGTGTTCTTCGTCTAATCAAAACAGATTAGAGGTGATTGTAATCAGTGAATTCAGCAATACAAACAGTCTTGATTACTTCTTATGTTTTAAGCTTATTTGATTCTGAAAGTTTTTGTTAAAATAATTAAGTGTTATTCCGCAAACTTCTTAATTAAACTTTGATTCAAAGCAAGATTATTGATTTATACTCTGATAAATTCAAATCAGTTAATCTTGGTTATTCATAATTTTCATTATATTTAGATCCTGACAGGAAATGTACATATCTCATTAAATTTAATATTTCAACAAATAATCAAATATAAATGCTAAATAAATTCAATTGATACATTTTAAAGTTTAACAAAAATTACACAAATTCAAAAAAGATGATGGAGATCGATGCATTTCATCGTTAATCTTGTTTATCTATGCATCGTGTTCAAAAAGACGAATTTAACAATATAAAATACACAAGTTCATTTATGCATTGTGTTCAACTTGTTCATCATTCATCTATGCTTTGTGTTCGTCGTTCATATTCTTCATTCATCTATGCATCATGTTCAACATGTTCATCATTCATCTATGCATCGTCATTGTTCATCATCCATTTATGCATCATCATTTTTCGTTGTTCATCTTCCATCTATGCATCGTTATTGTTCATCATTCATATATGCATCATCATTATTCATCGTTCATCATCCATCTATGCATTGTGTTCTTCATAATCATCATTGATTGCATATCTTGTTCATGTTCATCATCATCGTTGTTCATCGTTAATCTTCGTCTTTAAATCATCATAACTATGAAAATCATGAAGAACACGATTAGAGAGAAAGGGAGAGAGAGAGAGAGAGAGAGAGAGAGAAATGGGGAGGAAAATGAGGAATGTAGTTAATATGAAATTTTAATTCAAAATGCTACTCCTAGTTATCTTTTAATGATTTTTAGAATTAAATTTGTTACCATATATTTAGTGTTTCCTAAAATGCCCTTTGTGCACTCTTGGTAGATTATCCGATGCACAAAAGTTCTGCGAGGTTCTCGATTTATAAAAGCTCTCAATTGAACCTCAATCTATATATATATATATATATATATATATATATATATATATATATATATATATATATATATATATATATATATATATATATATATATATATATATATATATATATATATAAACTTGAAATTTTATGTGAGTTTTATTTATAAACTTGTAAAGTTGGGTGATTTAATACATAAAAACCTTTATACATACATATTATCATATATATATATATATATATATATATATATATATATATATATATATATATATATATATATATATATATATATATATATATATAAATATATATATAGGGGTTATTAAGTCCCTCATATAATTTAGGACTCGGTTAAACGCGTCCGGTGTCATCACTCATCAACAACGCAAACCTTCGTTTTTACGCTCGATTTTACCATCAACTTACGGTGAGTCTTTATTTCTTATATGTATTACACATGTGTTTATTTCTTATGGACATCAAAACTGTTTATTTCATATGGAAATACATGCACTATTTTCATATGGACATCAAAACTGTTTATTTCTTATATGTATTACACATGTGTTTGTGTGGATCCATCAGCCCTCATATCATGAACCGTTAATTACATTTATTTGTAAGCGCGAATATATTGCGGATAGATCTATCGGGAGTCATGTCCCCCATTCGGGTTAGTCTTACCGGCTTACAGTAGAAAGCATATATATTTAACACACGGTATTACAGTCGGGGATGCTGCACAGGACAAACTCATTTAATTAAGCTTCGGTTGCATGATGGTTTATGTAATACATACATGGAATTTATGCTTTATAAATTTAACTCATCTGTTAATGTCCATACAATTGGTCTTTCCGCGTAAACTTATGAACTCACCAACAATTTTTTGACGTATTTTAGCATGTATTTTCAGGTAATTAAGACATGCGCATTCATCCGTAGCAACCTGAGGCTTCCGAATATTTTGGAGTCGCAATATTTTCGTCAACCAACAGAGATTTATTTGCATTGTTATAAATCTTTTAATTTTGTATTCGAATCTCTGTATTTTGAGAACTATTTACATTTCATGTTGGTTTGTAAAACATTCCTTATTTTAAAGTTAAATCGATGAATTTTCTAAAAACGTCCATATAGTGGTCGTTCGTTATGATTATGGTTACGTTTCCGCACTCGTCACGCCTCGCTGCCAACCGGGGTAGCAGGATGTGACATCATTGGTATTGGTTTTTAGTCAATTCAGACTAAAACCCGGTCTTCATTGGAAATGGCTTTTGTACTTCTCAGTACAGAACCCGAGCTAAAGGCTTTCAGTTACATCAGACTAAAACCCGAGCTTCCGTAACAAAGGCTTCTAATTACTTCAGATTAGAACCCGATTCTGAATAACAATTTTTTTTGAAATTTCTGCCCTGAATTCACCTCTGAAGCTGTATTGACAAAGAGGGAGTTTCATTTTACAATTTTTTGCTCCTAGTTTATTTTCCATGAGTTGACTAACTTTGTGTGCTTATTTCCAGGAGGAGTTTCAAACGCACACTGACGATGACATCTTTTTTACAAAACTGTGTGCATTTTTCACAAAAAAATTTTGTGCACACATAAAAAGATTGTTTGAGCTGAAAAGGAAAATTTTTCTTCTGATTCTCTAAATATATTATTGAGGTTAATTGTTCTAATCTCTTTGATTTTCAGAGTCTCATTGCTTCTGAGATTCTCTTCTTTATTTTCCCATATAATCTTAATTCTTCCAATTCATTCATATAGAATTCTCCCTTTATCTTCCATGAGCTAATTTTTTTCATGAAAATTTGATTCATATCATATCATATATCAGATTTTACATTTCATTCTGATATCTCCCAACTCATCATTCCCCAAATTTGTTATGAATATTATCTCCTAGTTCACCTGAGTTGAATTTCATGATATCCCATGAGATTTAAAGCTGAAAATAATTCTGCTGACTCCGAATATGCACCAAAATGTGTGATAAGCATAAACATCGCTTCTATGGTCTAACCAGAAGACCTACCCAAGAAGCAAACCACCTATAGTTTGTGTGGGTGAGGGTTCTTTAGGTCTATTAGTTGAGAAGTGTCAGTTATCACGGGAAACTAACAGGGTCGAGCATAGGTAAAATGCAAATGAGAGGGATATATTGAAAGGGGATGGTGGTGCATCAGATCATGCTTTCGATATATAGCTGACTGAATTTAATTCTGAAAAAGTAAGTCGAAGGAAGCTTAGCTGAAAAATGCTGAGAGCTGAGAGTTGAGAAAGGATTTGAAGAAAAGATAATCCTACCTACAATGTGTCTGCTGGGTAAACCACATAATCTATCAAGCCCTATGTGACTTGATATTGAAAAAGACATCATGGACCCAATGACGCATGCACTTAACACCACCAACCACTCAGTTATCACTCAAAAGATTTCTATTTCAATAATCACGGAGATATAGCATATTTCTATCGGTATATCATTTGGATATTATTGATATTGAAACAAGGAAGACATTTCCTCTGGTCTCCGACTTAATTTGATGCACATTATGTCTAGAGTTGATTATATACACTTTTAGGACACATTGAGTCTAACAGTCTGCGTGACTATAATAAATTGCTAGTCCAAAGTGAGTAAGCTGGAACAACTAAGAGTGATCCTTTCATGATAAAAAAAATTTCACGATGACTATTTGGAAATCCTACCAGTGTTAACATCACGCCAGCACTGAAAGTAGGTCACATAGACTATGTCTATTGTGCAAACAAGAATCCTATGTGGACCTGGACTCGTTAATTTATAAATGAATGTGTTTCATTTTTCTCAAGACAAGTTGTAAAGCTTTGACTTTGTTTCATTCTGTAAGAAGAGAGTATTAATTTGAGAGGGAGTGATAATTTTGTTCAGAATAGGAGGTGGGAAGATACTAGAAAAAGACCATACTATTTTTGAGGGGGAGAGAGATTCTTTGTAATACTTCTGAATTGTTCTTGATGTTGTATTTCTGCTACTACAAATTCATTGCATCTATGTCTCTGAAGAATTTGCATGATGTTCATAATTCTTATGATCATCATGAGGGTGTCACACCCCGTTACCCCGGTTGGCAACGATACGTGACGTCACAGAAGCGTAACCATAATCATAACGAACGACCACTACATGGACGTTTTCAGAATAATATATTGATATAACTTCAAAATATTTAATTGTTTTACATAGCCCAAATAAAATGAAGAGTAGTTTGCAAGTTACAGAGGTTTAAATACATAATTAGATTTATCAAAAATAATGCAAATAAATCTCCGAGTTTGAAAATGATGCGACTCCAAAATGAACGGAAGCCTTGGAATACTTCCGATGAATGCGCATGTCTTAATAACCTGAAAACACATGCAAAAATACGTCAACAAATTGTTGGTGAGCTTATAGGTTTACGCGTAAAGACTAATTGTATGGACATAATCAGATGAGTTGAATTTATAAAGCATAAATTCCATGTATGTATTACCTAAACCATCATGCAACCGAAGCTTAATTAAATGAGTTTGCCCTGTGCAGTATCCCCGACTGTGATACCGTGTGTTAAATATTTATGCATTCCACTGTTAGTCAGTAAGACTAACCCGAATGGGGGACATGACTCCCGATAGATCTATCCACAATATATTCGCGCTTACAAATAAATGTAATTAACGGTTCATGATATGAGGGCTGATGGATCCACAGAAACACATGTGTAATACATATAAGAAGTAACAGTTTTGATTTCCATAAGAAAATAATGCATGTATTTCCACCCCAATAGATAGTGAAAATAGGGGCTATGAAGACTCATCGTAAATATGATGTCAAAACGAGCGTAAAAACGAAGGTTTGCGTTGTTGATGAGTGATGACACCGGACGCGTTTAGCCGAGTCCTAAATGATATAAGGGACTTAATAACTCCCATAAATATGATAATATGTATGTATAAAGGTTTTTATGTTTTAAATCACCCAACTTTACAAGTTTATAAATAAAACCCACTTAAAACGTCAGGTTTATATATATAATTTTCAGCTTTTTAAAGGTTTTTCGGCCTACTTTGAGGCTGTTTTCGACCAAGCTCCAAAACGATTTGAACTTTGGTTTTCATAGACATAAAACTACTATATACAAAGAATTTTAAAAGTTAAGAATGTCCATTTGTCTAGGTGTTCAGGTTGGGGAAAAAGCTCGTTAAAAACCCTATGTTGGCCATTTTTGATATGTCAAACTTTCTGGTTCCCAAATAATATTTGGGGGTTCAAAACTCCATATTAATTATGAAAACCTCCAGATTTTTAGTTAAGACATACAATTAACTTTTGAGACAAGAATCAACTTATTTTGTTAAGTTATGGATTAGTTATGATTTTTCAAAGTCGACATAATATTTCTGCCGAAAATCCAAATTTCATAAACTTGAAACAACTTGTGATTCTTGTTGTTTATTCAAAAACCACATGTATAAAAGGTTACGAAACACATTTATATAACTTAGTTTCCTCCTCATGGACACTGTCTTTAGAGTTAGAACTTGTTGTCTGATTTTCGTTTGTAGGCATTTCAGAATCATTTTCTGTTGGAGATCTATCTTCAGTTGTTGTAGACTCAGATGTTGATGGAAAAGACGTCGACCCTCGTCATTCAGATTTAATGACGACAAGTCCTGTTTGATTGTACCTGCATTTCTATCCGAAGGAATGTTAAATGATACAAACAATTTGTCATAATCAAAAATCCATTCCGGACCAGTTTGGGGTTCATGTGTATAACTTGTAACATCAATATTATACACAATCTCTACTGTAGCATTTGATTTGTTAAAAACCCTTTTATTTGGTGAGTTCGACACATAACCTAGGAAGTATCCTTCGCCAGCCTTTTCACCAAACTTAGGTTGATGTTTTGTTTTCATTAACGTACATGGTACCCCAAATGGTTCGAAGCCAGTTAAATTTGGTGGCCTTTTATTCAAAACTTCATAACAGGTTTTGTTCAGTGATTTGACAGTAAGGACCCGATTTAAAACATGACACGCGGTATTCACTGCCTCCCCCCAAAACATGGTAGGAAGCTTTGAATCCGAAAGCATGGTCCTTGCCGCCTCAATCAAAGTCCTATTTTTCTGTTATGCCACCCCATTTTGTTTTGGCTCATAAGGTGCACTAAATTGATGCACTTTGATAGGCAATATACACCAATAATCGTGTTTTTAAATTCCGTTCCGTTATCACTCCTGATACGTTTTACCCGCGTTCCGTAAGAGTTTTCCACTTGGTCTAAGAACCCGATTAGCTTGGAAGTTGTCTCGTCCTTTGTACCTAAAAAGAAAACCCATGAAAATCGTGAGTAATCATCAGTAATAACCAAACAATACCAACTACCACCTATACTCCTTTTGTTGTTTGGTCCGAATAGGTCCATATGCAACAAATCAAACGTGGCAGCTATTGAGTTCTGAGTCTTGGTCTTGTGTGCCTTCTTGTGTTGTTTTCCTTTCTTGCACGGTAGACACTTGTCCTCAAACTAAAAACTCTTCATTGGAACACCTTGCACCAATCCATTTTTAGTAATGTAATTCATCTTTCTTAGGTGCAAGTGTGCCATGCGTCTGTGCCATAAAACTAATTCAGTCTCTGAAGATTTTGATAGTAGAAAAATTGGTCCCATCGAAGATTCCGGCTTGTTCATGTCTAGCATGTACAGGTCATTCTTCCTTGGAGCCCTCATCAGTATCCACTCTTCAGGTACTTTGAATCCCGGTTTCAGCACTAACGCCTCAGTATCAGTGAAAAGTACTGAGTTCTTCTTATCACAGATTTGAGATACACTAATGAGATTGTGAACCAGTTTATCAACGTGATAAACTTGATCCAGTTTGATAGTACCATTAGTGACGACTCCAGTATCGGTGATATTTCCTCCTTTATTACCAGCGAATGATACAAATGCCCTATTCCCTCCCTTGAAGTCTGCGAGTAGACTTCTTTCCCCTGTCATGTGCCTAGAGAAACCACTGTCAAGGAACCACTTGTTGTTTGGACCTGTAGTTATTTCCTGCACATTAAAGAAAAGAGGTTAGTTATCACGGGGAACCCAAGCCATGACTGACTTGGTAATACCATTCTCGTCCACATATTTGAACTCTTTCAAATACCCATCTCTCCTTTCAGGTGACTTGGGTTTTTCATTTAGAGCCTGTTGTGGTGCAGAGTGATTTAAGTTCACTCTCGGCCTTTGTGTAGGCATTTGCTGTGAAGCTCTTGAATAGTTTCGATTATAAGACATTTCCGATTGATATCCCTGAGCTCTACCTGGTGTTTGATGTCTTACAGGAGTGTGTGACCTAACCGAAGTGTAGGCTCTACTAGGTGTAATACTCCTATAATTTTGTTGCGGTCCTGACCTAGATTGATTAGTGACTCTATTTGGTGAATTAGTCCTAATCACTTCTTTGGTTCGACCTGACACAGGTGTTTGTTTCACAGCAGATTTTGGTGTGGCTTGCACAATTTTCTCGGTGTTATGAGAACCACTTGTTCTTGCAACACTTGTAGAAGGTTTATGTTGTTCCGGGTTTCCAGTTTTAGGTGTAGAATCTACCTTCCTATGTGGACAACTAGAAGCAACATGTCCCTTTTCATGACATCTAAAGCAAGACATTTTGTCAATCGACTTTTTATACGTGCCCTTTGACTTTGGTGTCTCACTAGTGTCTTGTTCTTTTGTCTCAACTATAGTGACTGGTTCCTCATCTTGATCATTAAAGTCAATTTTGGTTTTTCCTACAGGCTTATCACTAGAGGATGGCACAAATTTGACCTTCTTAATCTTGACATTATTACTAGTCACCTTAGTTTCTTTATCCTTAATTGGTTCAGACATAGGTTCAGGTGCTACCTCTGATTCATCTGGTTAAGGTACATAGTTATCATTGAAAGGTGGAGGACTCTCATTATATCCTAAACCTACAGGTTTCTTAGACTAACGTTGTGCATCTAAGATCTTCCTTAGGTTGAGTGATGAGTTCCTAAACTTTTCAAGTCTACTATTCACCTCGGCTACCTTAACCTTAGATTCAGCTAGCTCTACCTCTTTGATCTTAACCTCTTTGGTCAATGCCTCAACATGTTCATACATCAGTTCTATTCTAACACACTGCTCACTCAGCTTGTCCTTCAGAACTATGACATCTTGTGCATCTGCCTTAAGCTTATTCATAAGGTCTTCCTTTATATCTAATAGGCTAGCGTTGTCTGATTTTAAGGATTCATTCTGAGCAGTTATATTTTGATGTGATTCTAGTACTAAGTTTAATCTATCATTATACGTAGCTCACAAAGCACATAAATCATGGAAAATAGAGAAGTTCAGAATTACCTTGGCGTGATCAGATTCCACGTTGGCCATCTGTGCGGCGAACTCCAGAATCGACTGATCTTCTGACTTTTCTACCAAGATAGGACTGCTATCATTCTGATTGATGTCCCTTGTTTGTTCCTCTGCTCCAACACTTCCAGTCTCCGTTACTTCAGCCATAAAGGCACTAGCATTGGACTCAGGATGTGTACTCCAGTCATATGTTCCATCGAGCTGTCTGTCAGATGTGACATTGGATAACAGACCAGCTATATTTGTCTGACTGCTTGAACTACCCTGCTGATATCTCCCTTGAGATTGCTTCTGGTACTGGTTCTGGTAATTTTCGACTTTAGGTCTTTGACACTCTCTAGCGAAATGTCCTAACCCTTGGCAGTTGTAACATTTAACTTTGGATTTATCAAACCCAATCTTATTGTTACTGACATTGAGATTTCTGCCCGTCCTCTTGATGAACCTTTTAACTCGCTGAGTTACCATGGCCAGTTGCCATTGCAGATCCATCTCCTCTAAATCATCAGGGTCCACCTAATCATAATCCTCATCCCATAGCGCAGGATCGTTGATTTTCCCTTGAACGCAATTGCCATAGGCTGCCACAAATGAAGCCAACAGATTTAGATGGTCTTCAGCTGATTTTGCGCTCATCGGCATCTTCGAATACCCTTGAGATGTAGATGTAGACTGAGTTGGCTTTTCTTATGGTCTAGAAAACCCTAAGAAAGCCCGGCTCACTGAGTCTTCTGATTCAACCTGAGTCAATGTTTCTCTTGAAAAGAATGTTGTAGTCGTCTTTACGTCACTTGCCCCTGAAGGTTTGGACTTTCCAAAATACATATCAGAATCCTGTACTTGGTCATAATCCCGTTCCTCTTTCAGCAATTCAAAGTTATAGGCCCTCAGCGTTCCTATGACATTTTCTAGAGTTAGAGTATAGAACTTATCTTCATCATGTTTTATCAGCGACACATACATTTCCCATTTGGCGGGTAAAGCAAGAATTTTGACAATCTTCTCTGACTCACTATACTCGGCATCATGGTTGTCTAACTCAGTTAATAAGTGAATCTGGTAATTGTCTCATCCAGCTTTTCGTTCTTCAAAGCCTTGAATATTGCGAACTGCTGCTTGTGCATTTCCATTCTATTTTTCATAACCCTGGGATTTCCCTCACACCTTTTCTCCAAGCATCCCACAATTCTTTTGTTGTGCGTTGATTGCGAAATGTGTGCAAGATCTCCTGAGGTAAGGCCATTCTAATGATCGAGAATGCTCGGTTCACGGCCTCATAAAGCTTCTTATCATCATCTTTCATCTTCTGATATGACAAGACACGTTGACGGCCTTCAACCTCTGTAGTAGGAGGAACAGATCCCTCGTCAATACATATCCACATCCTCATGTCATTGAAACGCGTAAAATCGGCGAATCTATCCTTCCACCAATAATAATCCTCTAATTTCATCAATTTTGGTGGAGAATTTGCTTTTCCGACCTCGTGGTCCATTTCAATAAACATTTGTAGACTTGTCATTGTTTCAAAAATTTTTGAATTCAAACTTAATTAATTTAATTCAAAATTTATTTAAATTAACACTTTCGAACCAGAGTAAGTTCGAATTTAATAAATTGTAAACTTGTTTGGAATTAAATTCGAAATTAAGTTTGAAGTCCAACTAAAGTCGAAATGAATGACAAACTCGAAGGAATATCAAATTCGAAAATCTAAATTCGAATTTAGGTATAAATTCGAATTTTGAGCAAATTCGAATGAAGTAAACTCAAATCAAACCCTAAAGAAATTCGAAAGGAGTGTATTTTTCTGACAAACTCGATATTTGAGTAAACCCTAATACCCCCTTGATGTTCGAGCGCCGCAAGTTCGAAAAATGGCTAAAAGTTCGAATTTTCAACTTTTCAGATTAAACCAAAGTTTTTAGGCCTAAAAACTTTGATTTCGATCAAAAAGATGAACTTTTCTGAACTTTTTCCCGATATCTTACTTGATAAACTCGAAATAAATCCAAAAACGTGATTTTTCCCGTCCAAAACGTCAAGAAACCACGGATGTTGTTTATGAACACGAAGAACACCAAGAACACCCTAACTAGGCTTTGATACCACTTGTAAGGTCTGCTCTCTACGGATCTATATTGACGCGACACCTTCCAACGAGTGCGGAATCCTCGTTAGCGGCTTGACGGTAATACCACGCACACCGAAACACGGAGACTACCACGGTGATAGACGAACAACTAGAACGCCCCAACACTATGATTCTCTCCACACGAAACTCTCCAAATGCTAGCAAGTTCGAGATCGCCCTTTTGCTTAAACTCTCTGAAATCTGACAAGTCTCTGCCAAAGTCCCATAATTAATCGAATTAACCCTTAATTATACTGACAGGTTCGAATTTGTCTAGGACAAATTTTAACTTGGCCCAAGGCCTATTCGAACTTGTCCTCCTAGACAAATTCGAATCTGACTTCAAACTTATGTTTGAACTTATCTTTGACATTTATGTTTGAACTTATTGTAATACGTTACCCTAAGTTCAAATATACAAACAATTACTATCAAACATACATAATCAAACATATATCAAACCCTTGTTAATATCCAATATCAAGTAAATTGGTTACACAAAATTGCTATCTAAATCGTCACACAGGATGTACTAACACTAGAACTCCCCGACACGTGATTCTCTCCAAGAACACACACAAAAACCTCTGCAAGTTCGTAATCACCCTTGTTGGGTACAGTTATAATAGAGTTGAAACAATATTATGTATAAAGTTCAGGGGCTTTATTGTATATACACAATAGTTGTAAGTTGTGTATATATATAGTTCAGTTGACAGAATGAAAGAAAAAGATATAGAGAATACACATGCATGTTGAACAGTAGAGAGAGAGAATAGAAGTTTGCTGTGCAAGTCACCAAAACCTCAATGTAATATTTCTCTTTATAATCATTCAATAGATTGTGTTTAATTGATAATTTTTCATGTGAATTGTTTAATGTTATATGAAAATTGTTAGAAATATGAATTCACAATTGGTATCAGAGCCAAATATGGCTGAATTTGAGTAAAATTGAATCTGAATTTTGAAAAATAGTCAAACACTATTACATTTGTTTTTATCAAAATTCAGAAAATCAATTTTGGATTTTGATTTTGTGGATGAAATGTTCTGAAATGTGGATCGAAGGTGTAGCATTTTAATTCGAATCCATTGAGATATATCTCAGATTTTAATTCCAAACACACAGAATTTAATTTGGATTATTCTGATTTTTCGAAAAGTTTGTGTTCTTGACTGTTTTTTTTTTGTCAAATTCAAGGATTTTAATCTGAAATTGGTCAAGTTGTTTTCACGAAAAGTGTTTGTGTGTGAAAACCGCAGCTTCGATTTTAATCTGGAATCAATTTGTGGATTTTTGTTGAAAATTGGATTTTTTTTAAACTTGATTTTTGAAATATTTTGTTAAAACTCGCGCAACTCTATGTTCATAACTTTGGTCGAGTTTTATAAAGAAGTATTCGAGTTTCATCAATGCTTCAATCAAGTTTTATAAAGTGGTAATAGAGTATCATTCGAGTTTATCACTTCATTGACCGAGTTTCAAGCTTCATAATCGAGTTTCAAGCCTTGGTAATCGAGTTTCTGGCTTCATTAATCGAGTTTTAAGCTGTATCATTCGAGTTTTAAGACAATATCATTCGTGTTTGTTGCCAAGTACTTCGAGTTTTGCTGTGATACATTCGTGTTTTAAAAGACTAATACGAGTTTCAGTACTACATCACCCGAGTTTCATTTGTAACTCAATCGAGTTTATTTAAGGCTTATTCGAGTTTCAAGTAGTTTTTATCGAGTTTTATAAATCTTCATTCGAGTTTTATTCATAACATTCGATTTTCAACCTTCTTCAATCGAGTTTTATTAAGCTTCAATCGAGTTTCCTTATGCTTCATTCGAGATTGATTATTAAGCATTCGAGTTTTGACCATAACTTTTGACTGGAACATCGTTAGAAAGCTTACCATACGTCAAATCGAAGCTTGAAAAGAGATCTACATTTCTAGAATATGCAAAGCCGGTTCGGTAAATTTTTGAGGCCCCAATCCACTCCAGAAGTAATCATTAACTAAAAGTCATTTCAGAGCTGATTTTTCAGAAGTAATCATTAACTAAAATAGTTTTTCAAAGTTTTATCAGAATTCACTCAGTTTTTCCATAAAAGATATTGGAAGATTCAATTTCAAGCAATTCAAAATGGCATATGAACAATTTTCAAAATCTGAGCTGATTGTCAAACTTACTGAATCTGAAAAGATTCGTAAGAGCAATTACGACATTCTCGTTAAGTTAAATACTGATAAAAATTTGGCGTTACATGACGTACGAATATTGAACGAAGAAATTCAGAGCTTAAAAGAAAAACCAAACTCTGAGAGTTGTGCTCATCAATTGAAAATATCTGAATTACTTAAAGAACTTGATGAGCTGAAACAAGCAAATTTTCAGACTGCAACTCAACTCAAATATCTTTTGCCTGAAAGATCTGATCTTTACAAGAGAGTTAAAGATCTTGAAGAATTACTTTCCAAGACAAATGATATCGATCAAAATTGTATTTTAAATCTGAAGAATTTTTTGCTCTTGAAAAAGAGTTATCTTTAACTAAAGATTCTCTTGAGAAAGAAAGACGTGAGTTCTTACTGAAAGAACAAGATTTTAAAACAAAATCTTAGTTGTTTGAAGATGAAAGAAAGGTGTTCTTAGTTAAAGAAAAATCTTTTAAAACTGATTTCTAATCATTTGATAATGACAAAAATTCTTATTTGATCATTATCAAAAGTTTAGAAGATCAGATACTTCATCTTACCACCCAAATTAGTGATTCTCCTTCTTCAAAAGAATCAACGGTTGAGACTTCTTCAGTTTGTTTAAAATCCAAAGTTGATCATTCTGATTTATCTACAGAAAGTGAAAATAATCCAACTGAATTTTCTAAATTTGATTCTTCTTCAGATCTTAAACTTAAGTATCTGTTAAAAATACACAGAGGCAAAGATAAAGTTGTGGAACAACTTCCGGTAAAGATTTACACCGGTGAATCTTCAAAGTCAACTTTTCCTAAAGTTTCTGGAAATACTGGTCATTCTTCACAGAAAAGAATTTCTCAGAAAAACACCAAGTATTACCAGAAACGGGCTAGAACCGGACAATTGTTCATAAAGAAGAGTTTGAAAAAGTATGAACATTCAAACTCAAGTTTCTTTAGAAATTCAGATATCCAATTTTCATGTACTCAAAGAAATTTGTTTTCTATTTTCCAAAGAGAAGCTGATTGTTATAATCTGCACTGGGTACCTAAACCTCAAATTAAGTGGGTACCAAAGCCCGTTTTGAAATGGCTACCCAAGAGCGCTAACAAGTCTTGATCCAAATATGTTTGGATACCAAAGACATCTTAAATTTTGCAGGTTATAGGTTTCTTATCATTTCAGATAAGAACCCATTCTTCATTTCAATAGGCTCTTGATTAATTCAGATCAAGACCTGTCCTTCAACTCAAATTGGTTTCTAATTAATTCAGACTAGAACCCGGACTTCAATGGTAAAGGTTTTTAGTTATTTCAGACTAAAACCCTATCTTCATTTGTACTTCTCAATACAGAACCAGAGATACAGGCTTTTAGTTACTACAGAAAGAAACCCGAGCTTCTGCGACAAATGGCTTCTAATCACGTCAGATTAGAACCCGAGTCTGAAAGACAACTCTTACTAGAATTCCTGCCCTGAATACAACTCCGATGCCGAATTGTAATAGAGGGAGTTTTATTTTTACAATTTTTTGCTCCTGATTAATTTCTATGAGTTGACTAACTGTTTGTGCTTATTTCCAGTGGGAGTTTCAGACGCACTTTGATGATGACATTTTTCAAAACTGTGTGTGATTTTTCACGAAAATATTTGATACACACATAAAAAGAGTTTTTGAGCTGAAAAGAAAATTTTTATGAATTTCTGAATCTATCATTGAGATTAATTGATCTAATCTCTTTGATTTTCTTAATCTCATTTCTTCAGAGATTCCCTTTGTTATAACTCTTCCAATTCATACTTGATTCTCCCGTTATCTCCCAAGTGCTAATTCTTTCAAGAAAATATGATTATTTTCATCTCATATATCTGATTTTTCATTTCATTCTGATATCTCCCAAATTATCTGAATATCATCTCTGAAATTATATGAGCTGAATTTCATCATATCCTATGAGCTTTAAAGCTGAAAATATTTCTGCTAACTCCGATTATGCACCAATCTGAGTGATAGGCATAAATATCACTTTTATGGTCTAACCAGAACCGGAAGACCTACCCAAGAAGCAAACCATCTATAGTTTGTGTGGGTGAGGGTTCTTTAGGTCTATTAGTTGAGAAGTGTCAGTTATCACGGGATACTGACAGGGTCGAGCAGAGGTAAATGTTAATGAGAGGGATTCATTGACAGGAGATGGTGGTGCATCTGATCATGCTTTTCTTATAAAGCTGACTAAATTTAAAGAAAAAGTGAGTCGGAGGGAGCTTAGTTGAAAAATGATGAGTGCTGAGAGCTGAGAAAGGATTAAAAGAAAAGTAAATCCTACCTAAACTGTGTTGGCTGGGTAAACCACATAATCTATTAAGCCCTAGGCGACTTGATATTGAAAAAGACGTCATGGAACCAGTGATGCATGCACTTAACCCCACCAACTACTCAGTTATCTCTCAAAAGATTACTGTTTCAATAATCACCGAGATATAGCACTTTTCTATAAATATATCATTTGGATATTATTGATATTGAAACAAGGAAGACAGTTGCTCCGGTCTCCAATTTCATTTGATGCACAATGTGTCTAGAGCTGATTATATACACATTTAGGATACATCGAGTCTAACAGTCTGCGTGACTATAAACTGCTAGTCCAAAGTGACTAAGCCGGAACAAGTAAGAGTGATTCTTTCATGATAAAGGATTTCACGATGACTATTTGGAAATCCTACCAGTGTTAACATCATGCCAGCACTGAAAGTAGGTCACATAGATATTTTCTATTGTGCAAACAGGAGTCCTATGTGGTCCTGGACTCGTTATCTCACAAAATGAGTGCGTTTCATTTTCCCAAAGTTGAAAAGCTTTGTTTTTGTTCTGAAAATATGTAGTTTCAATTCGAGGGGGAGTGAAATCTTTGAGGGGGAGTGAGATAGATTTGTTTAGTATAGGGGAGAAGATATCAGTTTGAGGGGGAGAAAATCAATTTGAAATAAATTCTGAGTTATAATTGTTGTTGTATTTCTTATACTGGAATTTTAATGAATTCATGTTTCTGAAGTTTTTGCATGATGTTCATAATTTTTATGATCATCATGAGGGGGAGAAAAGCTGAATTTCAAAAACAATGGTTGAGTAGATGAAGAAAACTGAAAGAAAATTACAACAACTTATCAAGATAGGATCAAGGGAGACATTCAAAAGATATTCAAGATTCAAGGGGGAGTATTCTTATAAGAAAAGAGAAGATCTGAGAAGAAGAGATTTGAAGATCAGAATGAGACAAATAAAGAAGAAATTTTATCTGAAGATTCAGAGATGAAAGAGAAGAAAAGAGAAAAGAATTTAAGTTCCTGACTTGGGCTTTAAGTGAAAAACTGTTTTCATCTCTAAGGGGGAGATTGTTGGGTACAATTATAATAGAGTTGAAAACAATATTATGTATAAAGTTCAGGGGCTTTATTGTAAATACACAATAGTTGTAAATTGTGTGTATATATAGTTCAGTTGACAGAATGAAAGAAAAAGATATAGAGAATACACATGCATGTTGAATTGTAGAGAGAGAGAATAGAAGTTTACTGTGCAAGTCACCAAAACCTCAATGTAATATTTCTCTCTATAATCATTCAATAGATTGTGTTTGATTGATAATTGTTCATGTGAATTGTTTAATGTTATATGAATTGTTAGAAATATGAATTCACACCCCTAAGCCTTAATTCTCTGCAAAAGTTGTTAATTAAAACGGATTACCACTTAATTATAACCCTCAGATTCGAACTTGCCTTGGACAAGTTCGATATGGCCCAAGCCCACGAACTTGTCCACCATAAGTTCGAATCATGGCCTTTGAACTTATTCTAGAACTTGTCTTTGAACTTGTTCTAGAACTTATGTTTGAACTTACCTTTGAACTTATGTTTGAACTTATTGTAAAACATCAATTACAACCAAGTTCAAACATATATACAATCAATATCAAACATATATCAAACATATAACAAACATATATCAAACACGTATTGATATGCAATTACGAACAAATTGACTATTACAAAATATCATCTATACTTAGACTGCTATCGTCACACAGGATGCACTAACAGACTCCCCTTCGACGATACCTTCTAACTATATATATTTTGACTAAGTACTAGAACTATACAAACAACTACCAGCATATAATCCCTGCTCTATACAAACTCTAACCACCTTATGGAACTTCCTGCCTTCTGATCTCCAGCCTTCGTGAAAGAAAATCGGCTGATTATGAAGCTTTCTCAGGTCGTCCTTGAATAAGTTGATCAGATGCAGTGGATCGTATACTTTCAAAATAGTCTTTTCATCCAGATCCTCCATCACTACTTCAGCCATCTCATTGTCTACAAACCACCACTTCATGTTGCTAAGTACATCCTATGGCATAGACTTCATCAGCACTTTCTTCAGACATTGGACTGGCTTGTAAACCATCCTAGCCCAAGGCTTTCCATTCTGAGAATCTATTCTCGATTGATCTTCAACTCTTTTGTCTGACCTCGGCCTTATCCTTTCAAACTTTCCAGACCTCCCCTCCTTTCTGATGATTTTAGCTATAACTTCAGCGTAGGGGTCGTCTCCCAAGTTGATAAGCTCTTTCCATGCCAGTTCCTTTACTTCACATTTGGGTAGTGTATTGAAAACCTTCAAAGTTCTCCTTAAGTACTGAAACCCATCTCTTCTCTTGAGCACGAATAGCTGCAGTTCCCTATCAAAGAACCAGCTTAAGATCCCTCCTGAGAGATTTCTTGGACTTGGCAGTCTCATTCTCTTTTTCACTGCCAGATCTGTCTTCTTCTCCTCCTTCCTGAACCATTGCTTTATCATTTCTTCTCTTGTTTGTTCCTTTTCAGCTACTTCAGATTCTGCTTCATTCATATATGCTAAGTTCAGCTCATCTTCCACAACCTCATCATCTGACTTCCAATCGACCACCTCTTCTGGAATAAATTCTCCTTCCTTTAAGTCTTCTTGATCAAAACCAAAATCGTATTCATCATCAATGTCCATCAAGGCTTCAATCATTTCTTGTTCAACAATCTTTGAAGATTCGCCTTCGTCTCCTTCTCCCATACCTGACTGACTAGGCTCCCCCTGAATTTGTGCTTGCTGAGCAGTCTTCTGAGAAAGATCTTCTAGCTCACTTTCTCTTTGAGCATCTGGATCATTGCCGTCATCATCTTCTCTCCTCACCAGATCTTCCTTGCAGCTACTCTCCCCCTGAGCTTGTAGATTTTTCAATAATTGCTCAAGGAGAGTCTTCATCGTCTTCATCTCAGACTGTTGATTAGCAAATATTGTTCTTAACTCGGCATTCTCTTTATCAAGTCTGGCATTATGCTCCTGTAGCTCTTTCACAGCTGTTGAAAGTTGATAAATCTGGACTGTTTGGAAGTCTACTTTTCCTTTTAACTTTGTGAACCGCTGATTATCTGTGAAAGCAGTCGAAGTTGATAGAATGGAGGCGGATGTAGTTATTGGTAAATCAAGTTCGTGAGGAGCGTATTTTCTTACAAGTTCGAAATTTTAGTCAAATTCGAACAAACCCTAATACCCCCTATGTTCGAGCGCCGCAAGTTCGAAAAACGACTAAAAGTTTGATTTTTTTTTTCAACTTTTCAGTTTAAACAAAAGTTTTTAGGTTTAAAAACTATAATTTTGACTAAATTGATGAACTAATATGAACTTTTCTCCATTATCTTGCTTGAATAACTCGAAAAACTAATCAAAAAGTGATTTTTCCGTCCAAAAACGCAAAGAAACCAAGAATGTCGATTATGAACACGAAGAACACGATGAACACCCTCTATGCTCTGATACCACTTGTAAGGTCACCTACCTACTGATCCTATCTTGACGCGATGACGTCCAACGAGTGCGGAATCCTCGTTAGCGGTTTGACGGATAGATCACACACACGAAACACGGAGACACACACGATGATTGACGCAAACTAGAACGCCCCGACACGTGATTCTCTCCAAGAACACACACAAAAACCTCTGCAAGTTCGTAATCACCCTAAGCCTTAATTCTCTGCAAAAGTTGTTAATTAAAACGGATTAACACTTAATTATAACTGTTAGGCACAAAAAGGCCTCAGTCAAACCTGCTGTACATCTGAGGGGGAGATTTTTAATCAAACCTGTTGATGCACTTGAAGGTTGAATTTAAGGCCTGTTATATGCCTTATTGAAACCTGAAAGTGATTTGCAATATCAGCCCAAAGTTGTTTACCATGTTGCATTCGTTGCCACAATGGCAGTTTGTCCAAGTTGTTCTGTCTGCTGTACAGGCTGGACATAAACTGTCTACGATGCTCTATTCTGTTGAGCAGCTTGGACAGTTTTCAAGTCTTCTGTTCTTTGTGAACAGAACCTGTTCTTTGTGAACAGGTCAAACACTTTATTGGAATATGTTTCCAAGTCCTCATGTATTGTTTTTGGCTACAAGATCAGTTTACAAGTCGAAGACAAAGTGGAAAACAGAACTGCACAGCCTGCCCACACTATTCTGTCACATGAAGACAAACAGATATTTGAAAAGGGTGACAGGCCTTTTCTTATATCAAAATGGCATTAGCAAAAGAAGAAAGATGCAAAGTTGACATTCCTCTTTTGGTTAAAGCCTTATGCAACAGTGACAAAAAGGAAAAGACAAAGATTCTGCCATGTGAAGATAAAGATACTTTATCAGAACGTGCAGAAAGGTGTTTTGTATTTTTGGAAAGACTCTCCACTATCTCATCTGTCCAATGAAGAAGCTTCACTGAGATTCTCCTTTTGAGTATAAAAGGAAGCTTCTAAGGATTATGAGATATCAAGAGTGTGAAATCAGAACATGCATTGAAGTGTGTTATTCCATGCATGCAAGTCTGCTTATATAAAACAGTAGAGTGTGTCTAAGTTGTTCTTGTGTAAGCTGTCCATCTGAGTCTTGTAAAAACAGTGAGTGCATCTAAGTGAGTGTAGTCATTGTGTCTAGTCTGAGTGTGTCTTAGATTAGTTGAACAACTGTTGTATCTGTCATCTCAGCTTGAACCTTTCCGCATTCAAGCTTGTTTGTAATTAACACTTGTTAATAATATACACAAACATTGAGAAAAAGATTGTTAAGTTTCAAATAGCTGTATTTACCCCCCTCTACAGCTTAGAACTATACACTTGGGAAACCTTTTGGGACCTACAACTGGTATCAGAGCAGATAGAGTGTGTGTCATCTCTAGATCTCTCCTTCTCCCTACGTTTCCATGGACAACAGTGCTGCAAGTTCCTCTTACTATGACAATGGGTCAATGGCAAAACCCCCAAAGTTCAATCATCAGAACTTCTCTGGATGGAAGTGCAGAATGATGCATTATTTAGAGAATCTCGATGTACAACTACCAGAGATAGTAATGGAAGGTCCCTATGTGCCAACTTCTGTTACTACCATAACTCCTGCTGTTGAAGGAGCATCTCCTGAAATCAGAACCTTTGAGAAGGCTAAAGCTCAATGGTCTGATGAAGACAAAAGACTAGTTGCTCTGGATGCAAAAGCCAGGATTAACCTAGTTATCTCTCTACCTGATGATGTGTTCAAACAGGTTGAGAAGATGAAGACTGCAAAGGAGATGTGGGATACTTTGTGTACCGTCTATGATGGACCCACAATCACACTGGACAACAGGATTAACAATCTTGTTAGACAGTATGAACTCTTCTTTGCTAAACCAAAGGAGACACTCACAAAAACCTACACCAGGTTTACTACTCTTGTTAATGATATCAAAGCTGTTGGGATCACAAAGGACAGCCTGACCCTGGTGAACAAGTTCTTGGATATCTTACCTGAAGAGTGGAACTACTTTTCTACCATCTTGAGAAATTCAGGTACCATTAAAGGTATGGATCTTGTAAACTTATATGGATCCTTACTAAATGATGAGCAGTCAAGGCAGCAGAAGAGAAATGCCTTGGAAATGTCCAAGAGAGGTGCTGCCTTAGTGGCTAGTGTGAGACAACCTGTTGGGCAGGTATGTGATGTGTTCACACAACCTGATCAACAGGCTGATGATGAAAGAGAGAAAATGTCTGATGAGGAAGATAGTGCAGATCTTGCTGAGTTTGATGATGAGCAGATGATAGCCATGCTTGTCAAAAGGTTCAACAAGAAAAGGTTTGGAAGAAATATGCTGCAGGGGAACTCAAATGCTGTCAAGAAGAAGGCATTTGATAAATCTAAGGCTGAGTGCTTCAAATGTGGCAAAACTGGCCATATAGCTGCAGACTGTGTGTCAAAAGCTATTGGACAGTCTTCCAAACCATACAAGACTAACAGGGACGATGGCTATAGGGTTAAGTACCTTATGGCCATGGCAAAGCTGAAAAAGTTGGAAAACTCAGTGGCATCCAACAAGCAAAAGGGACTGATGGCAGAGACATGTGACTGTGAGGAGTCTGATTCATCCTCAGATGAAGAAGACAACAAATGTCTGATGGCCAATACTGACGTCCCATCAACTAGCAACTTCAAACAAGACTTGGCTGAAGCTGAAGCCTTCAGTAGCTTGGAGAACTGGAACCCTACAATGATGTACAAGGTACAAAATTTTATGGCTTACAGTTCTGATGAAAAAGTGAAAATGTTTGAATATATGCTGGTTGATTTAAAAGCTGCTGTTGAGAAGCATAATGTTTTACTATCTGAAATCTCTAAGCTTAAAACTGATCTTGAAATTAAATCTGGTAAACTGGACAGTTTCCATACGTTGGAAACAGAGCTTGATGAACTAAAACACATCAACTCCATTTTACTGGAAGAAAAGAGAGAAACAGATGTAAAACATGCAAAGCTTCAAAAGATACTTGACTCTTTGTGCCAATCTGCACAGAAAGTCAACCATTGCATAAGTCAGCAGATCCGTGCACAAATCCAAGCTTATCTTGGAGGGGATCTTGACACAGCAGCTTCTATTGTTGAGATCAATAATCTGAAAGATGACTTATCCACTCTTGGTGAGCTTCCCAGCACTTTCATCCAAAAAGTTAATGGGAAGCTGGTCTCAACAAACAGGTTTGTCAGGCCTCATAATACTGACAGCTTGTGTGAAAAAGGCCCAAAAGCTGATGACGGAATGTGTTCACCATCAAATCAGCCTGCTAAGTGCTTTGCTGATTCACACAAGCAAAAGAAAGGAAAACGTGCTCAAGCTGCAGCAGTGGACACCAAACCTGTTGACAAAACAGGCTCTGGGTCCAAAGCTGATGGTAAAAGACATGTTAATCCTTTTGATGCTAAACATTTTGAAAATAAGTTTTCAAAAGGTAAGCAGCCTGCTTTCAACAAGGGTAAGTCTCATGTTGAAAGCAAATCTGCTGTGGTTTCAAATAAGTTTTCAAATCATGGTGGAAAACTGGTTATAATGAAAATAAGTCTTTCAAAACCAGAAACAGTGATTGTGTTGATAGGCAGCATCAATCACATCTCAGTAAGGGCAAAGGCAAAGCCATTGCTCAGCCTGAGAAATCTGGGAATAAGTTTCCCAAACCTGTGGAAAGTCAAAAACCAATCAAGCTTCCTGTTTTTGACATCTGTCCTCCCAAAAAGAGGAAAGAAGAAACAGGCAAAGCTGTTGCTATTGTACCTTCCACCCAAGTTGTTGATTCATCGAAATATAGTAATAAGTTTGCTAAACCTGCCAATAAAGTAAACAGAAATAACTCAGAATGTGTTTCTGAAAGATCTTCTTCTAAAAAGGCTAAATAGAGAAAATGCTATAAATGTGGGAAGAAGACACACATGGCCAAAGACTGTCCTGAAACTGAGGACATAAGGCCTATTAACTCTGCAAGTTCCATCATTGCTAAAACAAGCAGTGTTGGAAGTAACTTAGTCAATGAGAGTGGTCTCCAAATTGATACCATTCAAATAGGAAATATTAATGTGGATATTACTAGCCCATCAACACATGTTGATGAAGTAGGAGAACTCATCTCTGTGATGAGTTCCCTTAAAAGAAACTAATATTTTCCTACGACATTCTGCAGGACAAACAACCATCCCAGGTTTGGTACTTGGACAGTGGCTGCTCAGGGCACATGACAGGTTGCAAGGACCTGCTGAATGATATCAGGCCTAAAAAAGGGCCAAAAGTCACATTTGGTGACAATGTACAGGGATCCACTGAGGGATATGGAACTCTTAAAGCTTGTGCTGCAGTGTTCAAAAGAGTAGCCTATGTGGTTGGACTGAAACATACCTTGTTAGCATAAGTAAACTGTGTGATGTTGGCTACAAGGTTAACTTTGATGAGCACCTGGGTTACATATTGGATCCCCAAGGCAAAGTTGTGTTGTGTGCTCAACGAAAGAAAGGTGTATATGTTGTGGACATGAAATCTGCTGATCCCACAACTGAAACCTGCTTTCTCACAAGAACCAATGCAGATCTAAACTGGTTATGGCACAAAAGGCTGTCACACCTGAACTTCAAGAATATCAACAAACTCTGTAAGAAAGAGTTGGTAACAGGTTTGCCTTCTATGACCTTTGTTAAGGATAGACTCTGCACAGCTTGTGAGAAAGGCAAGCAGAGGAAATCATCTTTTAAATCCAAGCATAATTATTCTATTGATACTCCTCTCTTCTTAATCCACATGGACTTGTTTGGACCAGTCAATGTCCCAAGTCTAGGAGGAAGATACACTCTAGTAATGGTTGATGAGTTCTCCAGGTTTACATGGGTAATCTTCTTGAAGAGCAAAGGAGAGGCTGCTAGAAAAATCATTGGATTGTCAAAAAGATGGAAATGCAGAACTATGCTCAAGTGAGGCAGCTTAGAAGTGATCATGTTACTGAGTTCAGAAACAGTACTCTTGAAGACTTCTGTGAAGAAAAAGGGATCTCACAAAACTTTTCAGCAGTAAGAACTCCACAACAAAATGGAGTTGCTGAAAGGAGAAATAGAACCCTTATTGAAGCTGCCAGAACCATGATGTGTGCATCTGGTTTGCCTTCATCATTCTGGGCTGAAGCTGTGAACACTGCTTGCTTCACCCAAAACAGATCCTTAGTGGTGAAAAGGTTCAATGAGACTCCCTATGAGCTGCTCAAAGGGAGGAGGCCAAATATTAGCTACTTCCATGTGTTTGGATGTCCCTGCTTCATTCTGAATCAAAGGGATCAACTGGCAAAGTTTGAACCAAAAGCTGATGAAGGTGTGTTTGTTGGATACTCTGCTATCTCCAAAGCCTACAGAGTATAAAACAACAAAAGAAAGGTGATAGATGAAGCTATCAATGTCAACTTTGAAGAGTCTAGAGACGCCTCAACCAAAGCTGTTCCTGAATCAGTTTCAGGAGAATTCAACTTTGATGATCTCATGCATTCAAACAGTGAAGAGGACTCAAAAGCTTCCACTACACCCAGTGTGGAACCTGCTAACCATGATGGGCATGATGATGATTATGTCAATACACCCTGTGTGAATAAGTGCACTGACTTAATTACAACTTCATGTCCTGAACCAATCAATGCTGATTTTCCTGGATCCTTTGCCGATGTGTTCAACAATGGAGAGTCATGCTCAACAAGTGAACAGGCTCAAGACATCAGTGTGTCTAAAAATCTTGAAAGATGTTCAACAGGACCTGTTGAAGATGCAAACAACTCAAGAGAATCCTCATTGAAAAATGATCGTATGTGGATCAGGTGTCACCCCAATGATCAAATAATTGGTGACATAAACAAAGGGGTACAAACAAGATGGGACAGCTTAGGGAACTTTTGTATGTTCTCTAGTTTCGTGTCCCTCATGGAGCCAAAGAAAGTGGATGAAGCACTTAAAGATGCCAATTGGATCACTGCCATGCAAGAAGAACTCAATCAGTTTGAGAGAAACAAGGTATGGAAGCCGGTCCCTGCTCCTAAAGGTAAAACTATAATTTGCACCAAATGGGTTTACAAGAACAAGATGGATGAGCAAGGTCATGTCATTAGAAATAAGGAAAGACTAGTTGCCCAGGGCTACAGATAAGAGGAAGGCATTGACTACGATGAAACATTTGCTCCTGTGGCCAGGCTAGAGGCAATTCATTTGTTTCTAGCCTACGCTGCTCATAAGAGCATGAAGGTACTTCAAATGAATGTGAAGAGTGCATTTTTGAATGGGAAGCTGCAAGAGGAAGTTTATGTCAAGAAGCCTCCATGTTTTTAAAATGAACATCATCCAGGTTTTGTTTATAAGTTGGACAAAGCCCTCTATGGTCTAAATACAAGCCCCTAGAGCCTGGTATGACACTCTTACTGATTTTTAGAGGTAAAGTGGATACCACACTGTTCATAAAGAAAGTGAAGTCTGATATTTTGCTTGTTCAAATCTATGTGGATGACATAATATTTGGTTATACTAATGAACAATTATGCAAGAATTTTTCATTACTCATGAAATCCAAATATGAAATGAGTATGATGGGAGAACTTACTTTCTTTTTAGGATTACAGGTTAAACAAACCTCAACTGGAACTTTTATAAATCAAAGAAAGTATACTTTAGATCTATTGAAAAAGTTTAAATTTGATCAAAGTTATCCTATTAAAACCCCCAATGGCAACCAATGTAAAATTGGATGCAGATGCCAGTGGCAAAGCTGTTTCAGTAACAGCTTACAGAGGAATCACATCTAGCTGTTTGCTACCTGATATTATGTTTGCTACCTGTTTATGTGCTAGGTTCCAAGCTGATCCAAAGGAATCACATCTAGCTGCTGTGAAAAGAATCTTCAGATACCTGAAGGGTACATCAGGTTTGGGTCTTTGGTATCCCAAAGACTCAAGCCTTGAACTAACAGGTTATTTAGATTCTGATTTTGCAGGTTGCAGGCTAGACAAAAAAAGCACAACAGGTGGATGTCAAACTCCTTGGTGGAAAGTTGATAAGTTGGTGTAGCAAGAAGCAGAATTCAGTTTCTGCTTCTACTGCTGAAGCTGAGTACATTGCTGCTGGAAGCTGCTGTGGGCAGATTCTGTGGATGCAGCATCAGCTTGAAGACTATGGACTTGTATATAGGAAAAATCCTTTACTATGTGATAATACAAGTGCCATAGCTATATCCAACAATTCAGTGTTTCACTCCAGGACAAAGCATATAGAAGTCAGAAATCACTTCATCAGAGATCACCTTCAGAAAGGTAATGTGGAGGTAAGTTTTATTTCCACTGACGAACAGCTTGCAGACATTTTCACCAAACCTCTTGATGAAAACAGGTTTAATTACCTTGTCAGCAAGCTGGGCATGTTAACCAAAAGTGACTAAGTGTCCTTCATGTTCTAAGACTTTATATGTCTCACACTGCTCAAGTTCTTTCAGAACAGCTTAGACAGAACATGCTATGCATGTTCTGTACTTAGCCGTTTTCTGCAAAACTTGAACAGCTTGAGCATATAACAGGTTTGACAATAACAACTTATATGTCAAGCCTGATCTGATGATCAAACCTCCACCCTGCTCACTCTTTCAATCTGTCGTACAAGAAATTGTCTTGTAACCTGATCAGCTTTTGAACACAACCTGTTGTTACTTAGCAGAACAGGTTGAAGGAATAGCTTGAGGAGTGAACAACTTGTGATGACTCTGCTTATCCAAGGTTTGACCATCAGCTTAGACCATCAGTTTTAATTACCTTTCTTCACAATTAAGTTACTTAAATTTGTTTTTATTTAACTTAATTACTGCGGATAATGTGGGTTTACGTGGGTTAGTGAGTAAAAAGGGCTCAAGTAGTCTGACAAACGGTCTGACATGGACAACCGTTCCGTTTTCCGTTAACGACCTTTTCAAATCAATCGCCCAAATGTTTCTCTCTCATACCCACTCACATTCAAATCCTATAAATACCCCCTACTGTTTCATCTTCGTCTTCCTCACTAATTCCATAACCTCTTAAGAACCCTAAAAATCGACTAAGTGTCTTGTGATTCTGCTACTTTCACTACTTCCCAAATGAATCAAAGAAACAACCCCTTTCTACCAGTGTTTGTGGGTGCTGATGTTCAGAAACATTCATCAGTCACCACAATGCTGACCTTGCAACCTACCAACTACCTTGCTAACCTAACCATCCCCAAAAACTATGTGGGGAAAGGCTACGAAGAAATGGTGGAGTTCTTGAAAGTTCATCCGTTGAACTATGCCATGACTGCCACTGCTGGTGTCCTATACGAGGAGATGGTGTATGAGTTTTGGTACACCTGTGCCTACAACCTAGACACTAAAGTCATTAAGGGCACTATACTCAATGGGACTCAAACCGTTGAGATCAACACTCGTCTGATCAGGGAAGTTCTTCGACTCCCTGTGGCTGAAAAATATGATCAGTCACAGCCTGAAGATGAACAGATGAAGAATCTGCTACACTTCTGTGGTGTAGCAGAACCAAAAGTTGGAGCTACGTTGTTCAGGAAGGACTTATCTCCAACCTACAGCTTCTTATTTGCCTCTGTGGTAATGTGCTTCTGCAGCAAAGTTGGTTCCTTTGACCAACTGAGCCGTTATGAAATCCCTGTAGTTCTACATCTTGTGGATGGAACTACAATCGACATGGCAAAATGAATTTTTCTGAATTTGAGGGGCCTGGTGCAGCAGGAGACACGTCCGGCTGCTGTTCGTTATCCCAGGTTTCTGAGCCTCATCTTCAAGCATATTTGTGGTGAGCACTTGTACAACTCTCAGCCTTTACTTCGTACTGCTGCATTCCCAGTAACAAGGAATAGAGTTTTCTATACACCTGTCTCCCCAATGAGCCTCCTCTGTTCACACCAATGAGGAGGCTGCTAGGATTGGTGGAAGGACCCTCTGTTGTGAGGGTGGATCCAGAAGCTGCTCCTACTGGAAAATCAAAATCCAGGGTCAAGTTTGTTAAGAGGACCCTGGAAATGACTGAAGCTGGGCCTGTCCACGAGAAGGCCAAAACGACTAAGTCTAAGTCTACACCCTCAGCCTCTGTGGCTGAGGGGGAGCAGGCTTCTCACCCTGGTTCATTTGTTGAACCTGGTGCCTCTGTGGTAGAAGAGACTATGGAACAGGCCAACCCACCTGTTGCTGACCCAGTCTCCAAACCTGTCAAATCTGAGCCTCTCACTTCTCCACAATCATCCTCCTCATCTCTCAAATTATACCGAAGAAAATCCATCGCCAAAAAGAAATCAACCACCAAAACAGCCCAAACTAGCCCCTCTGTTCCCTCTCAACAGGGTTCAGTTGAAAAAGAAGCTACCCCTGCTGCCTCTCCTATTTTGGGAGAAGGTTCAGCACCATTGGAGCCTGCTTCACTCCACCATGTGTCAACCCCAAGTCAGCCTAGACCCTCTGGTTCCTCCCAATAGGAGCCAGTTGTACAAATGGAGACAGCCACATCAACTATTCCAGCCTCCCAACAGGCTGAGAATATTGAAAGACATGAGTTCTATCCACTCCATACTGAGTCCACACTGTCCCCTCCTCATAATTCTCTACACCCTAAGTCTGCACGAGGTGCCCACACTGCTGGCTTAGACCAACCAGCAGCTCAGCTTCAAACTTCTGTTCCTAATCATGCAGTTGTTCTACACCAAACAGCTGCTGAAGGACCCCCAACTCAAGCTGATGAACCTCAGGGAACAGAACATCCCTTTGGTGAGGCTACTCCCATATTGCACACTCCATCAGCAGGTTTCACCACTCCTGATGTTGAAATGCAAATCTCATCTCCCCATGATGAGGTACCTTTAAACCAAGGTACTGCAGAGGAAACTACCACTAGCCTTAATGAAGGTGCTGCAAAACAAGAAGCATCTGAAAGGCTAGCATCCTCTACCCACTCTACAGATTATGCAGCTACAGTCACTGCTGAAGGACCCATTGATCCCTCCAAGCTGGGCCACATTACTTTTGCCCAGGCTATGGAGCTTCTTTCTACAATACCCTCTCCTTCTACCTCACATCTCCATACACCAGCCTCATCATCTTCATCTCCATCTACTCACTCAAAACAATCCACCCATACACCTCCATCCCTTAAAGACCTGCCTTTGAAGGAACAACTTTCTCTGCTGACCAACAAAGTTAGTTCTTTAGAAACTTCCATGTCCTCTCTACCCTCTCTCATTTCAGACTCTATGTCTGAACAGCTTAAAGGATTCTTTGATGTGTTCAAGAATTCCTTCCCCTCCACTCCTCAAACTGACACCTCCTCTCAGCTGCTTGCACTCACTGCACAGCTGCAAAGTGTCTACACTTCTCTCTCCTTAATTCTTTCACACCAGCAGGACTTTGTGTCCTCTATGACAGCCATCTCCCAACAGTTGTCCACTCTCCTCACCACTTGCAATACTACACTTCCTACCACCTTGGCAAGCCTAAACACTTTCATTGTTTCTCTATCAAATTCTGTGTCAGCAAACCTTGCTGATGTGCAGGACTCTCTTGAGTTACATCTTGCACAACTTCAAAGTTTGCTATTCACAGCTTCTGATAGAGAAAATATTCTTAAGTTGACCTCTCTTGCTGATTCTCAATCCTCTTCTCTTCAAACCTGTCTTTCCCAACTTGCAGAGGTGAAGGATAACCTGGCTTTCTTAGTGCATAGCCTGGTTGGTTCCAAGCCTGCTGCCAAAACGGCTTCAAAGCCTGCTGAATTTGTTTCTTCAAGCAGACCAGTTGTTGAAGGTGCTGGTACATCTCCTTCAAAAGGGGAGAAGTTGTCTGCCTCGAAGACTAAGTCTAAGGGGGAGAAAACTTCTTCTCCTAAGGAGAAATCAGCACCATCAGCATCTACTGGTCAAACAGCAGGTGCATCTGGAACAGGTACTGATCCAGCTGACGGTGCCTCTCATCTACCTGAAGCTGCTCAGCCTACTCAGGCTGAATCTCCAAACCCTGCAAAATCTAAGGGGGAGGAATTTATTTCTGAGGACAGGCCACGCAGAAGAAGGAGGCACCTCATACTGGATGAAGAAGAAGAAGAAGAAGAAAATATTCCTGAAGCTGTTACTACTACAACAGCTAAAGGAAAAGAAAAAGCAGTAGTTGATTCTGAACAGCAGAAAGCAGCAGAGTTAAAGTTTCACAGAGCCAGGGCGAAGGAAATGGGTCATCCTTTGGAGAAATATTATGAGTTCAGAAATGAATAGCTCCAAGCCCTGGAAGCACTATGAAGAGAAGAAGCCTCTGCCAAAGCTGCTAGATCTTTTGCACTCCAAGAGGCAAGCAAAATCAAAATGCCCTCTTTGGATGTGCAGAAGAAATTGATGGAAGCTGCTAAGGAATCAGCTGGTGAAAAGGAAGGTGAACAGGTTAAGGGTGCTCAGGTCTCTGTGACCAAACCAAAGCAAGCATCCTCTGCAACAGCCCAGATCCATTTTGACAACTTGGCCAGAAAGAAATTTTTTGACGTTGCTGATAGAAGACTAGCCAAGGAAGCAATTGTCAAAGTTGTCCCACTTCAAGAAAAGGCAAAACAGTGGAAGCTGCAAATAACCAGAATGGGTGCTACAGGCCCTGAACTGGAAACTTATGACTACACTGATGTTGCACAGATGGGGTACAGGGAATGGGTTGAGCTGGCAATTGCCCTGAGCCAGTCTAAGTCAGAAACGGCTATGACTATCAGGGCATATGTTAAGAAGCTGATGGAGAGAGTGACGGATCTTGGCCTGATCTCAAAAGAAATAAGTGAGGGTGTCTCTGTGACATGCCCCAAGATAAAGGCCAGGAGGACAAGAAAGGATTCTGAGCTAGAGGAACTCCTCATCATGATTGAACAGGGTGATATTGCTGTAGAAATCAAAGGAGTAAACCACAGCCTGCCTAAGGGAGTAGAATTTGAAGATGGCAAGCTGATTGAAGAGCCTGAGCTAGGGGTATTTTTTGTGGATCCCCTGACACAGAAGAAATGCTTTCAAAGAGCATCAGATCATCACAAAGTATGCCTCAAACAGCTTGTGGCATTCAAACTGTCAAACTTTTTTAAGCAATCCTTCAAGTGGAGAGCTGCTATTTGGGATCAGATTAAAGGATTCCATGAAAGAGGAGAGCTCAATCATCCTAAGTTTATGTTCCTTAGAGTTGAAATTGAAGAATTGGATGCAACCAGAGAGCACCTGGAGAAAATGTTTGAAGAAGGAATGCCACCACCACTACCTTGAAGTCCACCTGCTATCTAAGTAGGTGAAGAATGGGAGTTGTCCATCTGTTGGACAGGCTTGCCGTTATCTGCTCCCAAGATCAACAGTCCAAAGTGTTGAACTTCTTGTACATTAGTTGTACTCTGTTACATATGTTGTAACTTTTCTTATTTACATCAGTTGTAATATACATTAGTACATTAGTTGTACTTCTGTAAAAGCAGTTTGTCCAAGCTGTTCTGTCTGTTGTACAGGCTGGACATAAACTGTCTATGCTGCCCTATTCTGTTGAGCAGCTTGGACAGTTTTCAAGTGTTCTGTTCTTTGTGAACAGAACCTGTTCTCTGTGAACAGGTCAAACACTTTATTGGAATATTTTTCCAAGTCCTCATGTATTGTTTTTGGCTACAAGATCAGTTTACAAGTCGAAGACAAAGTGGAAAACAGAACTGCGCAGCCTGCCCACGCTGTTCTGTCACATGAAGACAAATAGATATTTGAAAAGGGTGACAGACCTTTTCTTATATCAAAATGGCATTAGCAAGAGAAGAAAGATGCAAAGTTGACATTCCTGTTTTGGTTAAAGCCTTATGCAACAGTGACAAAAAGGAAAAGACAAAGATTCTGCCATGTGAAGACAAAGATACTTTATCAGAACATGCAGAAAGGTGTTTTGTCTTTTTGGAAAGACTCTCCACTATCTCATCTGTCCAATGAAGAAGCTTCACTGAGATTCTCCTTTTGAGTATAAAAGGAAGCTTCTAAGGATTATGAGATATCAAGAGTGTGAAATCAGAACGTGCATTGAAGTGTGTTATTCCATGCATGCAAGTCTGCTTATATAAAACAGTAGAGTGTGTCTAAGTTGTTCTTGTGTAAGCTGTCCATCTGAGTCTTGTAAAAACAGTGAGTGCATCTAAGTGAGTGTAGTCATTGTGTCTAGTCTGAGTGTGTCTTAGATTAGTTGAACAACTGTTGTATCTGTCATCTCAGCTTGAACCTTTCCGCATTCAAGCTTGTTTGTAATTAACACTTGTTAATAATATACACAAACATTGAGAAAAAGATTGTTAAGTTTTAAATAGTTGTATTCACCCCCTCTACAGCTTATAAATATACACTTGGGAAACCTTTTGGGACCTACAATAACCCTTAGATTCGAACTTGCCTTGGACAAGTTCGAGATGGCCCAAGCACACGAACTTGTCCGCCATAAGTTCGAATCGTGGCCATTGAACTTATTCTAGAACTTGTCTTTTAACTTGTTATAGAACTTATGTTTGAACTTATTGTAAAACATCAATTACAACCAAGTTCAAATATATATACAATCAATATCAAACATATATCAAACACGTATTGATATGCAATTACGAACAAATTGACTATTACAAAATATCATCAATACTTAGACTGCTATCGTCACACAGGATGCACTAACATATAGGTCATGTGTACTGTTTAGAGTTACGCATTAACAAGACACATCATACGAATGTACAGATCTGGAAGTACAAGTTTGTAAAGAAAGAAAGCTCAAATATCACATTGTAATATTCTTCTTCTCAATCTAAGCAATCAATATATTGTGTTCATAATTGTTTGTTTAATGAATTGGATTGTTAGATACTGAATTATTATGAATTTTGGTTGGAAATCCTAATGCTCCATGTGAACTTTCAAAGGTGGGATCCGAACTTTGGACGTCGACTCGACGACTCGTAGGATGACTCGGCGAGTCAGTCCCAATGCATGCGAACTTTGATCAAATTGTAAGGATCTGAACTTTGAGGTCATTAAACAATATTTTGAGGTCACATAAATTTTGGATGATGAGAACTTCAGATCTAGTAAACATCCGAACTTCAGATATAATGTGAACTTCGGATGGTCCATCTTCGGACCCAAAGGGGATCCGAAGTTGGACACTTAAATTTGAATTTCATGGAAAAGTTAATTTAATGATCACACACTGATATTAGTGTAATGCTACTGATGTGACAGGTCCCTTTTGTTGTTGTTAAACACACAGTGCTGTGTTTCCTTACCAAAAGAACTGTTGTCGGTGATTTGTGAATCCTGTTGAAATTCCGAGGAGAAATAATATTGATTTGAAGTTAAATAACGCACCCACTCTAAGTACTTAGATTTATATATCTGCATTTGTTTTATGTTAGTTGAGATAATTGAGGCATGTTGTATCATATTTGTTTGGCACTCTACTGACTTGTGTATATTTTAATGCACATTGTTGCTTGCATACATGTTTTTACATGTTTTGTTTTCTATGTTGTGTCTCAACGTGATGGGCTTTCGAGCTATAACTGGTAATTTGATGCTATTGAGGCCATATGACCTGGAGCTGATCCCTTTATGGTCCCGAAGGGTAGGTGTAGCATCCCCAATGGTAATTTTGGCTCAATTGATTTTTATATGTTCTGTGTAATGGCACGATGGAGCTTTAAGCTCATATATGTGTCATACTTCGTGTACGAAGGGGTGCACGACATTTGACGTCGGTGTGACTCATATGTGCTACATAAAGACTTGTGAAATAGGATATCTTTGTACTCACTAAGCATCGCTTACCCTTTAGTTGTTCAATGTTTTCAGGAAACGGAAAATCTGCTGCTAGACCTTCTAGCTATGTCAACTTTTGAAGTCACTTGAGGATTCTACTACTCTTGGTAACTAAATAATGAAGATTCCATTGGGATCATTTGAGTTGATGTATTAAAAATATGGAGTATATAGAATTAGATTGGAACCTTGTAGTACATTAGTGTGTTTTGACTTTGCATAATTTATGAATTTTTTAATATCTTGTTGTGGTGTAGACTTCAAATAAAAAGAAAAAGGGCATTCGACCTTAGTATTCTTAGGAGGCAGCCCATGATGTGAATTTGGAAACATTGCCAAGTTGTTTTCTATAATCTCATGTACTTGTAATTATTCATTATTGCCTCATAATAAGAAAATACTAGTTGCCCCCATGGTCATAGGTCATATCGTCCACCGAACACATAATATCGTTGTGTTCTCTTTTATACTTTACATTTTTTGGTGTGTGAAGAGATAAACCCTAACAACTGGTATTAGAGCTGTTGGTTAGAACTCCTAGTCACACTCACTTGCTGCCACCACCCAGATCTCGACGCCCGCCAGCCGTTGCCGTTGGTGGTCTGCTGCCGTCGTCGCCGTCTGAAACCCAAACGGCTAGAAGTTTTTTACGAAGAAACCCTTAGCGCAAAATCATTTTGCACAAAAACCCACCACAATCATCGCAATTGTCGTTCCCGCTAGCAAAAACCCTAGCCGACCTTTTTGGTTTGTTGCGACAGAATCCCTAGCCACTGTTGTTTCTCACACAGAAAACCTAGCTGCTAGCTTTTTTTCTCGCTGAAAACCCTGGAAACTTTCGATGATGATTTTCATCGCAAACCAGTCAAGTTCAGCTAGCGAACCATTGTTGTGTTTGAACACTACTTTCAAACTTGTTTTCAATTAGCCAAACAGATTCGTTTGAAACATAGTCTGTGGATAGACAAGTTAAGATCGATAAATTCGATGGGTGTGATTTTGGGTTTTGGAAGATGCAAATCAAGGATTAGATCTATTAGAAGAAGTTGCATGAATAGCTAAGTGGTACTAAACCAGAGGCTATGGCACAAGTTGATTGGGATTCGTTAGATCATCAAGCCCTCGGCACTGTGAGGTTATCATTGCCTAGAATGTCACGTACACATTCGTCAATGAAAAGACTACTTTGGGTTGATTAGAACACTGGCCAACATGTATGAAAAATCATTGGCTGCTAACAAAGTGTTTTTTACCAGACAGTTGGTAAACACGAAATGAAGGAAGGAATGTTGGTAACTAATCACGTGAACGAGTTTAATCTAATACTCTCAAGACTTGTATCAGCTAAATTTTAATTCGATGATGAGATTTAAACGTTCTTTTATCATCTTATCTGCCAGAGAGTTGGTCTAAAACGATCACAACTGTTAGTAGTTCTTCAGGAAATACTAAGCTCACTTTCGAAGGCATTCATGATTTAATCTCCAGCGAAGATATACGCAGAAGAAATAATGGAGAAGGTTCGAGCAGAGGTGCATGCACTTTAAAAAGTACAGAAGAATGGGGCATAAAATAACACAGGGAAGGTAACAACGGAGGTCGATGAAATTCCAAGAGAAGAAGTCGGTCCAGGTCCAGAAAAGATATCACATGTTGGAACTACAAAGAGGTTGGTCATTTTAAAAAGTAGTGTATTAAACCAGTAATAGACAAAGGCAAGACCAAGGTTATTAAAGTAACAAAAGGTGAGTGCCAAGTCCCAGAGTCGAGTAGAGTTAATACTAGTCGCCTGGAAGTATGCTAGGTGACGCAACTAATCCAGACGATGGACTTTCAGTAAATTCACACAAAGTCCCAAAGTCGATGAGTCGATGGACATTTTGTAATTCGGAGTAAATAGATTAGCTCTTTTTTATAATTTTAAACAATATCGGATTAAGAGATATTAGGAATCATTTTAGGAATAGAATCAACAGATTGCTATGAAATATATTCTTATGATTAGTATGATAGTAATATTGATTGCCATAATCCTATTGCAATTGCAGTTGGCGTCTTTAAATCTACAGTCTCCAGTCTGTAAGGTCTTGCAACTACAGATCTATCTAGACGCAACACACACCAACGAGTGCGGAATCCTCGTTAGCGGCTTGACGGATATATCACACTCATGGAACACGGAGACTACCACGGCGTTGTACGATCGACTAAGAACGAACCTACACAATGATTCTCTTCGAAAACACACACTATTAGCTGATAAACTCGAGATCGCCTTTTGCTAATCACACACATGAAATCTGCAAAAGTCTGTTAATCATTCGAGTTAATCCCTAAATATAGTGACCCATTCGAGTATGTCATGGGACAAACTCGAATCCAGGCGCAAGGCCCATTCGAATTTGTCCTCATGACAAATTCGAATTTGACTACTATGATAAATTCGAATTTATGCTTAATTCGAATTTCACATGTCAACTTCTATTTGAATATATGTTTTAACTTATGTTTGAATCAATCCTTGGACTTTATGTTTGAACTTCTTGTAATACATTACATCAAGTTCAAACATACAATCAATAAATATCAAACACACAGAATCGCATATATCAAACACTAGATAATACTCAATATCTTGTAATATGACATAGACAAAATGCTAATACACTTAGACTGCTATCGTCACACAGGGTGTACCAACAGACTCCCCCTTGACGATAGCTTCTAACTAAATACATTTTGATTAAGTACTCGGTTTATTTAAACTACTACCAGCATATAGGCCTTGTTCAACACATACCTTAACTACATTCGGATACTTCCTAGCCTCAAACTCCATATGTGCATCACTCGAGATCTTATGAGTATGAAGCACTTGAAGGTCTTCACTAGAAAGATTGACTAAGTGCAACGGATCGTATACTCTAAGAATCACTTTTTCTTCCAAGTCTTCCATCACAGCTTCACCTGTTTCACTCTCGACGTACCACCAGTTAAGATTACTCAAGACGTTCTGTGGCATTGGCTTTAGCAGGACTTTCTTCAAACATCTAACTGGTTTATATTGTATTCTCATCCAAGGTCTACCAGTCAGAGGATCAATTCTAGTATTGTCCAACACTCTTTTTCCAACTCTCGGATTGAGCCTTTCAGATTTTCTCGACCTCCCTTCCTTTCTGATGATCTTTGCTATGATTTCAGCATAAGGGTCGTCTCCGATATTTATAAGCTCCTTCCATGCCAACGCCTTTATCTCAACCTTCGGCAAGGAGTTGAGGTCTTTCAATCTTCTCCTCAGATACTGGAGACCATCCTTTCGCTTAATAATGAATAGCTGCAGTTCTCGATCAAAGAACCAGCTTAGAATATTTCCTGATTGTTCTCCAGCCCTCGACACATGCATCTTTTCTTTCAAGTCTAACTTCTTCTTTTCTGCCCTAAACCACAGCTTTCTCTTTTCTTCGTTTGTAAGCTCTCTGGCAGGCTCTTCAGATTGTGATTGAGCATTCAACGCAGCCTTAACCGCCTTGATATCAATTACATTATGTTCACTTGGTAGATATGTATCGGTCACAGGATTTTCTTGAATGATAATCTCATTAGCTTCATCTTCCTCATTACCTAACACTTCATATCTGGTTGCCATTCCGGAACATCTTCAGGCATAATTTCTTCTTCTTCCAATTCATCAAACTCATCTTCAAAGTCAAAATCCAAAGCCTCTTCCTCAATATTCATTAACGCTTCAATCATTTCATTCATGTCACTCTCAGTGACCTTTGAGGGACTGGCTTCTCCTCCTTCAACACCTCTTTGACTAGGCTCTCCCTGAACTTCAGCATATAGAGCAGCAGGAAAATCTACTGGCTCATTTTCTTTTGGTGCATTGGGATCATCGTCATCGTCATCACCTTCTCTTTGCTGCTCCTCAGCTTCTCTACAGCTTGTCTCCCCCTGAGCCTTTAGATTCTTTATTAGCTGCTCAATAAGGGACCTCATTGTTCTGATTTCGGCAGCTTGATCGGCAACAAAAGTTTTAAGCTCAATATAATCTTCTTCCATCTTTCCAACAGATTTCTTCAACTCAGCATTCTCCTTTTCAACACTCGCATTATGTGCCTGTATTTCACCGATTGCTTTTGTTAACTGAAAGATTTGGACTTGCTGGAAGTCAACCTGGCTCCTGAGCTCAGTAAACCTTTGATTATCTGTGAAGGTCGATGAAGTGGATAGAATTGATTGGATGGGGGTTGGGGTGATTGGAGAGGGGATGGATGCTTGAACAGGTGGTGGTGGTAGAATGGATGTGGGTTCTGCTGGCTGAGCGATAGGTATTTCTGGCTCAGAAGCAGAGGCTGAAGAAGCTCCCTGCATGAAGCGATGCCTTTTGGCCCTATGCCTAGGCACCAAAGGTGTTATTTCTTCTTCTTCAAAATCAGAGTCATCGTCATCAGAAACTGTCGATGCTCTTTTCTTTGTAGCCTCTTCATTGATAACCAATAGCCTTGACCCATAGATGCTTATTCTAATAGCTGGATTGTCATCCTCTTTCTCAATCTCAAGCTCTTCAACTTCTTCAGACTCAGAATCGGAAGTTGACTCGGCTTCACCTGCTGCCTCAGGTTGATAATCATCGATCTGCTTAAAAATGTCAACTTCCCCTTCTGGAGGCTCCAAGATATTTTCAATAAGCTCATAGGTAATTGTCTCATTAGCATGCAGCCCAGCTGCCCAAATCTCTTCCAAAGTTTGAAGCCTCGGATCAGATACAGGTGGTGTAGTTGAAGGACCAACCTCTTCCGACTCTTGCACTTGGCTTGTGGAAGGCCTAGCAATCTGAGTTTGTCTCGCAGACGGTCTTTGCCTCCTCCTTTGTTGCTGAGGCCTTGGCTGTTGCGGTTGCTGTTGTTGTTGCTGCGGCTGCGGTGGCATTTGAACTTCCCCTGCCCAGTTGGCGTCTTCGGGAACTTGAAAATCTGGATCGACCACCGCACCAAACTGTGGTGCCTCCACTGGCCTAGCTAATGTTCCTCGATGAGCTTGACAATCTGCAAAGATTCGTTTGTCAATCACCGCAACACTTTGAATTTCATTCACTTGTGGCAGGTTCGGTAGAAAATGTCTAATCAGCATCATTACGAATCTCGGATACAGCAGAAGTCTTTCTCGGTCAGGAGCTGTTATTTGTTGAACAAACTCTGTAAAGAACATCTCTGAGTAGCTAAATCTTTGATTGTAAACCAACGCTATCATCCTTGACTGAATCTTTGATACAATGTAATCGAATCCTGCTTTCTTGGCGGCAAAACACACCATAAAAACGTGTGCTAGATATCGCCATTGTCCTATCAGCCCACTCTTCATGAAAGAGGACTTAGCCACGTCCAGGCAATATCCCATTTTGATAAATGCCGCTTGCCTGATTGCTAACTGGAAGTCAATCGGCCCATTCTCTTGCTCTTGAGAGCCTAACTGCAGTACTTGACGCAACATGTCAGCTGAAAACACTAGAGGGTGTCCAGCAATCCTCGTCCTTAATACTGTTGGAGTAACAGTACAATCCACTTGTAAATAATCCCAATATTGACGAACATATGGGATGACTATCTGAATATTATGTGACAGAGCATATGAAATCCTTGATCCAACCAAAAAATCCACCATTTGGCGGTATGCTTGAGCCTCTGGTATCGCATGGTCCGGAGAGATGACCATATTATGCTTAGGAACGAAAACTCTATCTGCCATATCTGCACAATAAAACATATAAAATATTAGAATTATTAAGATAGACATAAACTTGTTTAAATTCAAATTTGTTTTATTTTGAACTTGTATAAGTTCAAAATCCAACACCTATGAATTTCCACAAGTTCGATTTAAATTTTAAGCAAAGAATTCGAATATAATGGTAAAATTCGAATGACAAGTTCGAAACAACCATTATTTCGAATTTAATGGTATCTTCGAGTTTAATGACAAACTCGAAGCTACTATAAAATTCGAATTCAAGATCAAATTTGAATATATCGATACGGAAATCAACAAAAATCCAAAATTTTAACCATTTTAGACTTAGAAAATTACATTCATTAGTCCTAATAGGTTCTAATCAAAGATATTTGTAGTCAATTTGATGTTTCACCTGTTCAAAGTTTGATATCTTGAAATATAAACTTTCCACCATTAAAACCTCAAAATCCGTTAATTTTGGCTCAAATGGAGTCTAAAACCACCTAAATCTTGTACAATACAGTTGATTATACCTAGATTTGCTAGTAGTCTCGAACACAAACGAACAGAAACTCGACAAACAGGAGAAAAGTCGAATACGATAAACTCAAAGACAAACTCGAAATCGCTCTCAGTAAATTCGAAGGTTTAAACTCGAAAGTAGGTGAAAATGACTTGTCACTATTGACCTATTTATATCAACCACCTTCGATTTTGTTGTCTTCTTTCAAATTTATCTGCAAATTCGAAGAACCTGCCAAATTCGAATATATATTCGAATGTGGCTTAAACTCGAATTTAACTCTGAAAATTTCGAAAAATTTTGAATTAAATTCAACTTTTTCAACTATTTCGTGTAACGAAAATAAACTATGCCAAATCTTTTACCCTAAGCACATGATTTTCACACAATGTTTATTTTATTCAACTAGGAATGCACCCTCAGTAATTTCTGACCTTTTTCCTAAGGATAAAAATAAAGAGAAAATAAATTAAATTAAATTTAAAATTGGGAACAAGAATTTAAACTTAGACTAATATTATTTCAAAAATTTACAACTTATACTAAGCACTTAAAAGAATATTTTTGACGAGTATAGTTAAAGAAAGGTTCAATCAGATAGCGGCGTCAAATACGCACTTTCAGTACTTAAACTTTCACACTTAGGAATTTTTGATTCCTTTGATTGTTTGTCGTGACATACATTTCTAGCCGATTGTTGGTATTATTTTCCCTTTAAACATGTTACATTTCGGAATATCCCTTGGCCTTTTTATTTATCATGAAATTATCTTACGTGACTCATACATAGACATACTTTTATGATCAAGGCATACACACAATGATTATAACTTTTTGGTATTTGCAAACTTTCTTTAAAAGGCAAACATCGGACACAGGTCTGTATTTACATACAACAAAGTGTCTTAGTTTGTCTTAAGGTTTATTTTTAAAGCTAGCAAGATAGCGGTGACAGGTCTGTACCGACGTACAACAAAGTGACTTATCTTGCTAACTCGAATCAAAACAGAGGCAACAGGTCTGTACTGACGTACAACAAAGTCACTTATCTTGCTAACTCGAATCAAAACAGAGGCAACAGGTCTGTACTTACGTACAACAGAGTTACTTGTTTTGACTCTCAACTCAATATGATTTTTCTATTCTTTCCATTTTTAAGATGTTGCTATACATCCCCAGAAAGTTTGCATACCTCATTTAGAATCAAAGTCTGTATGTCTCTAACACAAAAATTAAGACCAATTGGTCATACATATAAGTTAGTGACACGTTTGACTTTTTCTTGGATATTTTATTAGCCTTGAGACTCCCTATATGTATTATGCCTACCAACACATCATACTAGATAATGTATTACACTTAGAATATTAGGTGCATTACGTGTGGAAGCTAAACACTTAGAGCTTGTATTAACTGTGCTAATTTTCGTCACTTTGAACCTATGTATCTAAGACTTAACTCTTTTTCTGATATTCTTTTTTTTTTTGAATTTTTATATGGTTTTCTCTCTTTTTTTTTGTTTTTCATAAATAATAGCAAGAAAATAATAAAACCTACTAACTTACTATAAAAGGAAACTAACCTAAACTACTAAACTTACTATAAAAAGAGAGAAATACTACTGCTATAAAAGGAAATAAAACTCTACTAAGGTCAACTCACTCTGGATTACGCATTCCGTTTAGTTGAATAAAATATTCAAAACGTGACTTATCAAAAGCTTTGGTAAATAAATCAGCATTATTATCATTCGTTGCCACTTTTACCAGGTTGATTAAGTTCTTTTTAGCACAATCACGTATAAAATGATGTCTTATGTCTATGTGTTTGGTTTTATTATGTTTAACTGGATTATTAGTTATAGCAATTGTTGACTGGTTATCTATCCTAATAGGAGTATGAGTGTAAGTCAAACCGTAATCCCGCAATTGTTGTTGTATCCACAGAACCTGTGAACAGCAACTACCAGCAGCAACATATTCGGCCTCGCACGTTGACACGGCTACCGAAGTCTGTTTCTTGCATTGCCAGGAAACCAGCCTCCCTCCTAGGAACTGACAACCTCCAGTTGTTGACTTGCGCGTCAAGCTACATCCTCCGTAGTCTGAATCAGTGAACGCCTCCAATTCCAGATCGCCCTCCGCGTGATATCAAAGTCCCAACTTCGGTTTTGACTTGAGGTATCGTAGAATCCGCTTCACAGCTTTCATGTGCATCTCTTTCGGATTAGCTTGAAACCTTGCACAAATACAAACAGCAAACATAATATCAGGTCTTGAAGCAGTTAAATACATAAGTGACCCAATCATGACCCGATATAACGTCGGATCCACATCGGTATCACTTTCAGTACCCGGTCCGAGATTGTGATTCACTTGAATTGGCGTGCTGAAATAAGCTGTCAGTTTTGTCCCTTCCATCCCGAAGCGCTCTAATATGTCGTAGACATACTTCGTCTGATGGATAAACATGCCCTCCTTCTTTTGATCAACTTGTAACCCCAGAAAGAAGTTCAACTCACCCATTGCACTCATCTCAAAATTTGACTTCATCACATTTTCAAAGTCCTTGCACATTTGCTCGTCTGATGATCCAAAGATGATATCATCGACGTACACTTGTACCAAGATGAATTGTTCTCCTTTTCGCTTCACGAACAGCGTACTGTCTATCCTTTCTCTCTCAAACCCATTTTATAACAGATGGTTGGAAAGAGTCTCGTACCACGCCCTTGGTGCTTGATGCAATCCATACAGAGCCTTATCTAATCGATATACTCTGTCTGGATATTTCGGATCTGTAAACCCAGGTGGCTGTTCTACATACACCAGTTCCTTCACTTTCCCATAAAGGAAAGCACTCTTAACATCTAATTGATAAACCTTAAAACCCTTGAAGGAAGCAAAAGCCAGAAACAAACGAATTGCTTCCAACCTTGCTACTAGCACGAACACCTCATTATAATCGATTCCTTACTCTTGGTTGAAACCCTTTACAACTAACCTTGCATTGTTGCGAGTGACTATACCCCGATCATCTCTTTTGCACTTAAAACCCCATTCGGTTCCTATTGCTATTTTTCCTCGAGGTAACAGAACTAACTCCCACACTTCTAGTTTCCTAAATTGTGACAGTTCTTCCTGCATTGCTTCAAACCAAGAATTATCTTTTAGTGCCATTTGCACGTTTTTAGGCTCTACTTGCGAGATGAAACATGAATAGAGGCAAGTATGAAAGGCCTCAGAGTCATTTATCATCGACAACAACACTGTGTTGTTATTTAAAATACTCCTAGTCCTCACACCAGCATTAGGACTTCCTATAATGCTTTCTATAGGATGGTTCTTGTTGATCCTAGATGTCTCTATCTCGTCAACTCTCAGATTATCTCCCAAATTAGATCCTATCTCTCCTAACGGGGGAACGACTTCAGACTCAAAATTTTCTTCTTCATGGACATTTTCCTCAGAGTTAGAAGTAGTTGTCTGATGCTCGTTTGTAGGAGCTACAGGATCAGTAACTTCTGGAGATCTATCTTCAGTTGAAGTAGGCTCAGATGATGATTGAAATGTGGTCCTCGGAAAGCTATGACCCTCGTCATTCAGATTTAACGACGACATGTCCTTTTCGATAGTACCTGCATTTTCATCCAGAGGAATGTTAAATGACTCGAACAGTTTGTCATCGTCAAATATCCATTCCGGACCTGTTTGGGGTTCATGTGTATAACTTGTGACATCTATGTTATACACAATTTCTACTGTACCATTAGATTTGTTAAAAACCCGTTTGTTTGGTGAGTTCGGCACATAACCTAAGAAGTATCCTTCGTCAGCCTTTTCAGCAAACTTAGGTTGATGTTTTGTTCTCATTAAAGTACATAGTACCCCAAAAGGTTCGAGGCCAGTTAAATTAGGTGGCCGTTTATTCAAAACTTCATAACAGGTTTTGTTCAAAGATTTGACAGTAAGGACCTGGTTTAAAACATGGCATGCGGTATTCACTGCCTCCCCGCAAAACATGGTAGGAAGCTTTGAATCCAAAAGCATGGTTCTTGCTGCCTGAATTAATGTCCTGTTTTTCCGTTCGGCCACCCCATTTTGTTGTGGCTCATAAGGTGCACTAAATTGATGCACTATGCCCTTTGATAGGCAATATACATCAATTATTGTGTTTTTAAACTCTGTTCCGTTATCACTACGAAGTCGTTTAACCCTTGTTCCATAAGAATTCTCCACTTGGTTTAAGAACCCGATGAGCTTACCAGCCGTCTCGTCCTTTGTACCAAGAATGAAAACCCAAGAAAAACGTGAGTAATCGTCAGTAATAACTAAACAATACCAACTACCACCTATACTCGTTTTGTTGATTGGTCCAAATAGGTCCATATGCAACAAATCGAATGTGGCAGCGATGGAGTTCTGAGTCTTGGAATTGTGTGCCTTCTTGTGTTGTTTTCCTTTATTGCACGGTAGACACTTATCCTCGAACTGAAAACTCTTCATAGGAACACCTTGCACCAAACCATTTTTCGTTATATAGTTCATCTTTCTCAGGTGCAAGTGTGCCATTCGTCTATGCCATAAAACCGACTCAGTCTCCGAAGCTTTAGATAGCAGACAAATTAGACCCATTGAAGATTCTGGCTTGTTCATGTCGAGCATGTACAGGTCATTCTTCCTTGGAGCCCTCATCAGTATCCACTCTTCAGGGATTTTGAACCCCGGTTTTAGCACCAATGCCTCAGTATCAGTGAACAGCACTGAATTCTTTTTATCACAGATTTGAGATACACTAATGAGATTATGGACCAGTTTATCAACGTGATAAACTTGATCCAATTTGATCATCCAATTAGTGACCACTCCAGTACCAGTGATATTTCCTCCCTTGTTGCCCGCGAATGATACAAAGCCCCGATTCCCTCCCTTGAAGTCTGCAAGTAGACTTCTCTCCCCTGTCATGTGCCTGGAGCAACCACTGTCGATGAACCATTTGTTGTTTGGACTTGTAGTTATCTCCTGCACATGAAAGAAAATAGGTTAGTTATCACGGGGAACCCAAGCCATAACTGACTTAGTAATACCATTCTCGTCCACATACTTAAACTCTTTCAAATACCCAGCTCTCCTTTCAGGTGACTTGGGTCTTTGAACTGGAGTTTGTTTGTGGTGCCGAGTGATTTAAGTTCACTCTTTGCCTTTGTGTAGGCATTTGCTGTGGAGCTCTTGAATAATTACGATTATAATTCATTTCAGACTGATATCCCTAAGCTCTACCTGGTGTTTGATGTCTAACAGGAGTGTGTGACCTAACCGGATTGTAAGCTCTGCTAGGTGTAGTACTCCTATATTGTTGTTGCGGTCCAGACCTAGATTGATTAATGACTCGATTTGGTGAATTAGTCCTAATCACTTCTTTGGTCGACCTGACACCGGTATTTGTTTCACAGCAGTTTTTGGTGTAGCTTGCACAGTTTTCTCGGTATTTTGAGAACTACTAGTGCTTGCAACACTTGGAGAAGGCTTAAGTTGTTCCGGCTTTCCTGTCTTAGGAGTATTATCTACTTTCTTATGCGGACAGCTAGAAGCAACATGCCCCTTTTCGTGACATCTAAAGCAAGACATTTTGTCAATCGACTTTTTGTGTGTGCCATTTGACATAGGTGTCTCACTAGTGTCTGGCTCTTTTGGTTCAACTATAGCAACTGATTCATCATCCTGATCATTAAAGTCAATTTTGTGTTTTCCTACAGATTTATCACTAGAGGATGGCACAATTTTAACTTTCTTAAGCTTGACATTATTATCAGTCACTTTAGTTGCATTTTCCTTTACAGGTTCAGAAACTGGTTCCAGTATTTCCTCTAACTCTACTGATTTCTCAGTTTTCTCCTGAGGTTGAGGTACATAGTTGTCATTGAAAGGTGGAGGACTCTCATGATATCCTAGACCTACAGGCTTTTTAGATTGACGCTGTGCATCTAAAATTTTCCCTAGGTTAAGAGATGAGTTCCTAAACTTTTCAAGTTTACTATTTGCCTCAGCTACCTTTACTTTAGACTCACCTAGCTCTATGTCCTTGGTTTTCAGCTCCTTGGTTAATGCCTCAACATGTTCATACATGAGTTCTAACCTAACACACTGTTCGCTCAGTTTGTCCTTTAGAACTATAACATCCTGTGCATCAGCCTTAAGCTTATCCCTAAGATCTTGCTTTATATCTATTAGGCTAGCATTATCTGATTTTAACGTTTCATTTTGAGCAGATTTGGTTTGATGTGATTCTAGTACTAAATTTAACCTATCGTTAGATGTAGCACATAAAACACACAACTCATGGAAAAGAGAAAAGTTCAGACATACCTTTGGATGATCTGATTCTACGTTGGCCATCTGAGCGACAAACTCCAAAATTGTCTGATCATCTGAATTTTCTACCCACATCGGACTGCTTTCATTCTGACTGCTGTCCCCTGTGATCTCCTCTGTCCCTTCACCTCCAGTCTCAGTCACTTCAGCCATAAAGGCTCTAGCGTTCGATTCTGGATGTGTACTCCAGTCATAAGTGCCGTCTAGCTGTCTGTCTGATGTGACATTAGATAACAACCTAGCTATATTCGCCTGACTGGATAAACTACTAGGAAGATATCTCCCTTGCGATTGATTCTGATACGGTCCCTGGTAATTTTCTACCTTCGGTCTCTGACACTCTCTAGCGAAGTGTCCTAACCCTTGACAGTTGTAACATTTAACCTTGGACTTATCGAATCCAATCCTATTTTTACTCATATTCAGATTTCTTCCCGTCCTTTTGATGAACCTCTTAACTCTCTGAGTTACCATGGCCAGTTGCCATTGTAGATCCATCTCTTCAAGATCATCAGGGTCTACCTGATCGTAATCCTCATCCCAAAGTGCAGGATCGTTGATTTTGCCTTGAACGCAATTGCCGTAAGCGGCCACGAATGAAGCTAACAGATTCAGATGGTCTTCAGCCGATTTAGCGCTCATAGGCATCTTAGAGTATCCCTGAGATGTAGATGCCGGAGTAGCCTGATGCTGCTGTTCTTCTGGTCTAGTAAACCCTAAGAAAGCCTTACTCTGTGAGTCTTCTAGCTCAGCTGGTGACGACGTTTCTCCCGAGAAGAACGTTGTAGCTGTCTTCATTTCAGCTGCCACTGAAGGTTTTGATTTTCCGAAATACATTGCTGGATTTTGAACTTCATCATAATCCGTTGCTTGCTTCAGTAACTCAAAATTTTACGCCCTCAGCGTTCCCACAACATTCTCTAGAGTCAGAGTATAGTATTTGTCCTCATCATGCTTAATTAAGGCCACATACATCTCCCATTTGGCCGATAAAGCATCCAGAAGCTTATTATTCTTCTCAGTGTCACTATACTCAATGTCATGACTGTCTAACTCAGTGAGCAGATGATAGAAACGCGTGATAGTGTCATCCAGCTTTTCATCCTTCAATGCTTTGAAGATAGCAAACTGCTGCTTGAGCATTTCCATTAGTTTCCTTCTAACCCTCGAGTTACCCTCACACTGTTTTTCCAATGCCTCCCACAGCTCTTTTGCTGTTTTCTGATTACGGAAGGTGTGTAGTATGTCCTGAGGTAACGCCATTCTAATGATAGCGTATGCACGGTTTTCTGCTTCAAACAGCTTTTTATCATCATCCTTCATTTTAGAATAAGGAACAACCTTTTGTCGTCCTTCGACCTCAGCTGTAGGTGGAATGTATCCCTCGTCGATACAAATCCACATGCGCATATCATTAAATCGTGCGAAGTCGGCAAACCGATCCTTCCACCAGTAATAGTCTTCAAGTTTCATCAACTTTGGCGGAGTATTTGCCTTTCCAAACTCGTGATCCATCTCCAGAAACCGTTGTAGACTTGTCATTGTTTCAAAGATAATTGAATTTAAACTTAATTAATTTAATTCGGAATTAATTTAATTAATTCTTTCGAATTTAGGTAAATTCGAATTTAATTAAATTTAAACCTGTTTGGGATTAAATTCAAGTTAAGTTCTTAAATCCAATTGAAATCGAAATTAATGACAAATTCGAAGGTCACTAAAGTTGAAAGTCCACTTAAATTCGAAACCTACTGGAATTCGAAACCCAAGTAAACTTGAATGTTCCCTATTCGACTTTAGTGCAAAGTCGAAATGGCCAAATTCGAAGCCACTTTAAGAAAATTCGAAAGGAGCGTATTTCGGTCAAACTCAAATCTGAGCAAACCCTAATTTCTCCTTAACAAATTCGAGCGCCGCAAATTCGAAAAACGGCAAATACCTCGAGTTTTTCACGTGTTTCAGATTGAATCAGTATTTTTACAAGTAAAAATATTGATTTTGATCAAAAACGTGAACTACAACAAAGTATTTCCCGGAATCCAATTTGATAAGCTCGAAACTCTCAAAGAAAACGTGAGATTAACCGTCAAAAAGCGTCAAGAAACCTAGGATGTATCTTTATGAACACGAAGAACACCCCGTAGGCTCTGATACCACTTGTAAGGTCTTGCAACTACAGATCTATCTAGACGCGACACACACCAACGAGTGCGGAATCCTCGTTAGTTGCTTGACGGATATATCACACTCACGGAACACGGAGACTACCACGGCGTTGTACGATCGACCAAGAACGAACCTACACAATGATTCTCTCCGAAAACACGCACTATTAGCTGATAAACTCGAGATCGCCTTTTGCTAATCACACACACGAAATCTGCAAAAGTTTGTTAATCATTCGTGTTAATCCCTAATTATAGTGACCCATTCGAGTTTGTCATGTGACAAACTCGAATCCAGGCCCAAGGCCCATTCGAATTTGTCCTCATGACAAATTCGAATTTGACTACTATGATAAATTCGAATTTATGCTAAATTCGAATTTCACATGTCAACTTCTATTTGAATATATGTTTTAACGTATGTTTGAATCAATCTTTGGACTTCATGTTTGAACTTCTTGTAATACATTACATCAAGTTCAAACATACAATCAGTAAATATCAAACACACGAAATCGCATATATCAAACACTAGATAATACTCAATATCTTGTAATATGACTTAGACAAAATACTAATACACTTAGACTGCTATCGTCACACGGGGTGTACCAACACAGTCTCCTCTCTCGATCTCTCTTCTTTGGAAGGTTGGAAGTAGCATCACAATCAACATTCAAGACTTTGATACTCGTACATTTTTTACTTCTTGTATTCTCTATAGTTTATTAGTTTGATGTTTTGTTTCAAACTTTCTACATTGTATAGGAAGTCATGGATAGGGCTAAGTACGCTATCATATAAGGATTCAAAAATAACAAGAGTAAATACAAACAACTTTTTGAAATTATTGATGCTCGATGGGAATCTATACTTCATCGTCAATTACATGCAACATTTTCCAAACCCTGAACAATTTTATAATATCCCAAAAAAAGAGTTTATGGTGATATTAATATTGGGTTCTTAAAGTGTGTATCACATTTAATTAAAAGCATCAACGACCAATACGAAATTATGAGTGAGTTACGACTCTATAAGAAAGTAGAAGGTTTATTCGAGAATCTCATGGCTGTTCGAACTAGAAATACCAAGGCTCCAGGTAAATTACTTTTGCATTCTCAGAAATAATTTGTATATAGTACACCTTTAGTCCTTTATTGAATTATAGTGTTTACATATTTCTAAAAATGGTGGATGATGTCCAGGATTGGGGTCCCAAATCTACAGTAGAAGCTTAATGTTTAATTCTAACTTTTGTTTGTTTCTTAGTTTTTAGATCCAAACGAAGAAAAAGAAACAGATTAGAGCAGTAGAAGCTTAATGAGTTGGTCTTTGTTAAGTATAATGAGAAACTTAAGGCTCGGAATGATAGTAGAAATGTCATCAATTCCATCTCTCTAGATGATGTGGATGATTGTAATGAATGCCTCACAAGAGGAGATGAGGATGCAGATGGTGAACTTGTTTTTGGTAAAAGTGGATTGACTTGGTGTAACATTGCATAATCGAGTGGGGTGAATGAACTGCAACGCCATACTAGGAGAAATGGACCACCACCATCATAAAGTAGCCCGCCCTAGTCGATGAATCGGATGATGATGTAGTTGAAATCTTAAGTGATTGGGATATAGGAAATGATTATTTAGAACTGGAGGATAGCGTTGAGATAGGTTATATGAATAGGTAGTAACTAAGACTCAAAGATTGTTTTTTTTACATTTTACTTTATTGGATACTACTATTTTGCGTAAGGGTTGTGGTTTAAGGTGGTATATTTAATAATATATCTATAATTCTGTGTGTGTGTGTGTGTATAATGCTTTTGTTTTATGTTTTTGTGTCATGTAAACTAATTTCTAATTATTTACTATTTCACTTTACTCAGACCCTCGCCTTTTTGCGCTTATAGACTTAGTCCCCAATCAAGGTATGTCGCCTCGAGTGTGACTTTTGCCTTTAGTAACCTTGAGCAAGAAAGAGGTAAATGTTGCAGCTGAGTTTGACGATGCACTAATTTGTTGTGTGGAGTGGCTGATTGAATCTTGGATTATGGATTCGGGTGTTTGGACAAGGTAGAGAAGTGTTTGGCCGATTTAGTAAAAGTCTTTTAGCTTTCAGCTCAGTTGCAATCTAGAAATCCTTGAAGTACATCATGACAATTTTCCTGAACATGCATCGCAACAAAGCGACAATAATCAACACTCGACCCCAGTGGTGATTTTCTTATCTTGAATAGTGATCGTATAAGATTTGATATCTTCAAACTCTAGAAAGTTTACATCAAACTCATCAAACCAATATACTTCGTCGTCATCATGCTTAACCATCCACTCAGGCATGTCAACTCTTGTTATCTTCTTGCTTTTTTACTTCCAGAATTCTCACTATCCTTTGATTGCATCTGCCTCATTTTACTCGTTAGAGAGCTTTGAGAAGACGGTCGATTGTGGCATCCTCTATGTTCTTCATAATCATCTATGATTCATTAATGCGAGACAAATCAGAATAAGCCCCCACTAACCTTTCGTTTTCTTCCACCAGAATTCGACTGATATCATCTTCAAAATTATATACGACGTGTGTTTGACGAGGAGGATCATTAGGTCTAACAACCAATTGTAGTGCTAACTCTTCTCTTGAAATGTGAGCAACAAATTAGACATTTTTTGATCTGTGAACAGGATCATCAGACAGTGTAATACTTTGAGAAGTATTTCATTGTTCTTCACTTATGACTTTTTGTTCAGAAGCATCTTTGACAACTTCAGCTTTTTCAGATTCAGGTTCAACCTTTTCAGTTTCAAGCAATATATTTATTTCTTTTGTATTGTCAATCTCGGCAAGCATTTTACTATTAACTTCTTTTTCTTGATCAGCAGTTTCCAGCTCAGTAGGTTTCCCAACCCTTTCTTCTTCAACAATAACTGTTTCGGTTTCAACATCAGGTTCGATCTCAACGCTCGACTCAAGAAGATTCTTCTCAGATTCCATTATTTCTTGATATGTGAACCAGTTTAGAGGATATCTCACTTTAGAATCAAAATCAGACTCCACACTTGTGTCTTTACCAACAATAGCCTCTCCTTCAGATGGATAATCAAGAATTGGAATGGTGTCCTCACTTTCACCAATCAGAGTCGTTTCATTTTCTTCAGTCGCTTGAGTATTGTCTTTCTCTGAGCCCTATGCTTCAGACATCTTTTTAGTCTCATAACCCTTATCTTTTGTAGATCCTGCCTATAAATCTATCTTTTGGCACTTACTTCCCCATCATGATTATCTGAATCGTCTTGATCCAGATAATCATGAGCTTGATCCATACTTGATCTTGTTCTCATCACTCACCTTAATAACCCAAAACAGTCTTTCAATATCCTTTATCCAATCATGAGCTTTTTCTGGGATCATTCTTGCGCTTGAGAGTGTTAGTATCAATATCTAATATAATTAAAGATGAACACAATAAGAACAGATTTAATACTCACAGTGAATAATTAATATTGAGTGAATCTGTTGGCTATTACAATGCGGCTCAATAATCACTCTCAAAAACCACTCTCAAAACCTACGCATTGTTACATTCATTTAGCTATTTATATGCTTAACAACTTTAAGAAAATTACAAATAGGCCCCTCCACTTTACATTCATAAACAAAGATAATATATAGCCAACAATCTCCCTTTTTATGAAAGTAAACTGGATTCAGTCTTTATACGCCAATTTTCTTTTAAATCTTTGAATGCATCTCTAACTGCTCAATCGAATCTCTATTTCAGATATGAAGTCCATCGTCATCATCCTTTCCATCTTTATCATGGCGTCTTTAGGTCTCTTCAACTTGTCTTCATCTAAAACTCCTCTTAATGACATCAGTACCATTCTGAGGGTTCCATCTGATACTTAATGAGCTCTGTCATTCTCATAGCCTTCTTGACATGATCTTTGTTCTTGTATATAAAACATGGATGTTTATCCAGCACGACTTGATATTCTTTGTATTTTTCAATCTCCATCAGATTTCGATCAGGCACCATCACATTAATCCTTCTCATTCCCTTTTCCACTCCAATCTGTAAATCTTGAATGGACATTAGAACCATTTTGGTGTGCATGAAGTGGAAAATGGCTTTCAGTGCAAATCGACAGTTCTCTACTGAAACACCCATTTCAACTTAATACAATAATAATGGGGTTGCAGTAATTTAATTATAATTAGCATAATTTATAAAGAAAATTGGGCATGACCTGTTCGCACGGAGTCAATATCCCTGTTTGGTTATAAACCATGATTTGGAATGTAAAGTAAGTTACAAGATAATTCTAAATAGTTACAACAACTATCATCCATCAAAGACATTAGGTGTCTATATGTACACATCTAAGTGTGTTGGTAGACAGACTACCCGAAAATATCACAATATTAAATTAACTTTTACTGAATGTCAAGACTTCAATTTCGGTCCGTTTAAACTCTAGGACCAGAGTCAGCAATCACCTTGCCTTTACTATTCCACCTGAGGTATATAAAAGTGAGTGGTTAGCAAATAAAATTTGCTAAGTGAGTTACTAGATCGATATGGAGTGCAAAACATACAACATGTATAAATGATAAAATGATTATGTAATGACAAGTGCAATATCTTTTTAATAAAATAATGTGGGCATAGCCCATTAATTTGTATAGGTTGCGGTACATGACCCGCTGACCCGCCGTTGCCAACAGCTATGGATCAGTGTCCAGCTGCGCAACTCCAACCGGCGCCCGAAGTCCGGCCACCTACCCACGAGCTCATGTGGTGTAGGAATTTATACGCACAAACACAAAGTAAGGCGCTTGATAATAATAATAATAATGATTACCTGGATATCCGGTGAGGCCAATGATAAATGAGCATAGCTCACAATGGGGTAATCGAGAGTAATCATGTGAAGTATGAAATGAATAATCTTCAAGCTTAACATGAAGGTTAATATCTGTAATGAAAGGTATCAAATGAGGTATGCTGGTCTTAGACCATGATTAAATAATAAAACTGCCAACTAGGGCAGTATGCTAAAATCAGTGCAATGCATCATATAAGAGAATGATGCCAATTAGATATGCACAATGTCATGATTTAAAATTAACATGTAATTATGTATGCAACACACACATCAATGCTAGAACTCACAGTACAATAGGCTATAATAGCCTTTAATGCTCAAAACGGCCGATAAGTCACTTAACGCCCCGAACCGATAAACGACATTCCTTCCAGCTCCAAACCTAAAAACAATGATGTTCAAGGTATTCGTTAGCTTATAATAGTATATCATAAGGTTTGGAAGCCATTTGAAGTATTTAAGCATTTTCGGTTTAAGTTTCCGAATTCTATCGACACGGTTGTAGATTTCGATAATCCTTATAGATTTTTAGATGTCAATTACATGTTATATGAGTGTATAATTATCATATAATGTGTTGAAGTTATTTAACACAAACATGACTTTCCATTCGACGTTCGTAGACGAATAAATCAAAATGAAACGAAGAAAATTGTCTAACTCGCACTAGTTTAGTATTTTGGTCATAACTTTTTCATACGAATTCGGATTTAGGTGATTCAGTAGTCCAGACGAAGAGAAGACATAGGTCTACAAATTTCATCTTTTGAAAAATGGTCATATCTGAGAGGGACCCGACAAGTCAAGGGAATGACTCGACGAGTCAGACCCTGAACTGCACAATCTGTCTCTGTTTTAATTCTGCTCGTCACCTTTCAATCCAAAACCGATTTTTGCTTCTTTAAACACTCTTATACACTTGTTTTAGGCCTTATTTGACTAACATAAACATATATAAACATGTTCTAACATCCATAACATAAGAATTCAACCCCTTTAATTATCGAATTCTTGGATTAAATCCAATGATATTCAAATTAAATTTTTGATGAGTTTTCTTTGGTTTCTTATTGTTTTTACTTATAGAATCACTAATTATTTTTCCAATTGAAATTAAATCCCTTTACACCATATTTTCCTTCCACCTCCATGCATGTGGTCATATCCCAAAGATGGAGATGAAACATATATGTACATGTATTGAAAAGCAAACTTGGAATTACCTTGAACTCACCTTGAATTTACTAACTTGCTGTACAATAGAGATTAACATTTGCTGTCCAAAAATCCCAATTCCAGCCCTAGCTTTCTCCCAAGAAATGCAGAATTTTGTGAAGGAAAAGAGTAGGAGAGGCAAGCATCGATTGGGGGTTTTTGTGGCCCTCAATTGGTGAAGGTCTTACATTTAACCTCCTTCCAAGTCTCCTAAATTCAGATTTTGACCCCTAATCTCCTTATTCATTTCATTGATGTAAAAGTAGCTTGTACACAAGGCTTTAACATCTTGTACTCACATGTATTTGTTACTAGTTTACAAAGCTCAAAGCATTAAGTGCAAGTTAATGAACCAAGTGCACCTCTTCTATAATAGTCATAATTAAACAACTAACTTAACTCATATTGGGTAACTTAGTTAATTAAATTATTCCCTTAAATTATAAGGGTATTATAGTAAGGTACGAGTTAAACTGACTTAAATACATATATATCTCGTTTACCTATTTATAGTCTTGTAGGGTAATGTTAATGCATATATTCTCTTGGATAATTATAAAAAATTTAATCCTTACATATCGATTAACATAAACAAGTTACTCAATTATCGGTTAAGTGTATATTTAATGGTTTAATTATTATATCAAATTTGAGGATGTTACATCTACTCGTTTGTTTTTACAGAGTTCATCAAACAGATCTTCAATATCTTCAACGTAGACACTAAAGAAGTCAGCTTCGCGGAACTTGTATGTTTTCTAGATCAGTGTGGAGTACAGTGAATGTTCGATAAGATTTTTACAAATCGATCTTTTCAATCTTTTTCAGCTCCACAATCCTTTCCCCAACTCTAACTTCTTTAATAGGTTGTGCTTTATTTTGTAAAAAACTTGCATAATTCACCAAATGTGGCATGTTCGGCTCAATAACTCTAAAAAGTTTTAACAATGTGAGAGGTGCTTGCTTCGTGCAAAAGATCTTTCTTTCTAACATATCTTCCAAAAAAGGTAGGCGATTTCTTTTCTTGATAAATTCGTCATTCTGTTGTGCAGTCCGTAACACCATAACTTTAATTAACAAAAATAATAATAATAATAATAATTCCCAAGATTTCTAACAAAATTTCAGCATGACCTATTCGTAATATCAACAATCCTTCCTGTAGATTTCCAGTACAAAATAATCTACAAAATGAAGTTATTCATTCACCAAATCTCACGGTTCAATACTCAAAAATATATAAGAGATTTAAGTGCTATACGCCCATGGATCTAATATTACAACATATGAATTTGACCTCTGTCATATCTGTCCAAATACAAAGTTTAAAACCACTTGTAAAGCATTTGATGACCCCCAAGTACATTGCAATCAATAGGGTTAAATACATCAACCTTCATCAAGCTTAAATAGACATAAGTCATGATGAATGATAACATAAAGGTGATATACCCCATCCCCAAAATAAAGCATAAATAAATGTACCAAAAGGAGTCTATCTCAATCATGGTCTCCTACTTCAAACTTTACTCGAATCTACCTTCTCTTTCCTTTTGCCTTCTAATCCTGAAAAGGGGAAATCAACAATTTGGTTAAGCAATAATGCTTAGTGAGTAACTAGATCAATAGTGAACCACATTCAATAGCTAAACATATAATGAACCTGCAAGAGATGAACAATCACAATGAAGCATCATTATATAAGTGATATCAAAGGAGATGAGACATATCAAGAGGGAAGTGTCACGACAACACTACACACTATGAGTACATCCAGGGAATGTGTAGCACCAAATATTATCGGGGCCCGTAGTACCCGGCATCGTACTCCCACCAACAATGAAATACAACATCATACTCCGAGATCATGGGTAGTATGGATATAATGTACATCACAAACAGTAATGTACTATGTCATAAGCGATGTAATAAACATGTACATGTTAAGATTAACCATGTAAATCAATTGAGGTAAAAGAAAAAGCATGACCATCATAGATGGATAAGGTGAAGCATAAACATGAAACAAATGGCATAATCATGAGAAACGAGCATGTGACATCATGTATGTAGTACACATGTATCACTAGTACTCACTATAAATGCATAAAAGATCCCGTCATTAACAAGCCATCACAATATATGGTCATAGAGTTAGTATAAGCCTCACCACCAGCTCCAAATGTCTCTGAAGATAGCTATAAGATACCTAACATAACATACGATCACCAAGCATGTTAATGATGAGTAAATGTAAGAACATCCTCCTAAGCTAACTTGTACATACTTTTTATGGACTTCTAAGTAAGTACCTAAGTCCCTTAATTTGAATTAGAATCCATCTCAACTAGGTCTATAGGTTAAAGTAATCACTTATCATGTTATAATTAGTGTTTGATGATTTTAAGGCCCTAGCAACACATCTCAACACTTGAGTTGCAAATATATCCATTTCCAGTTCTTTCAAGAAAGTTCATACATCGTTTTGAAGCCTTACAAGCTTTCTAATCCCAGTATGACTTTACACTTTTAAATCCTTAATTTATAAGAGTTTTGATAGCTAAAAACTAGAGCAAGAACCCTTAAAAAATTTTGAATTTTTTGGACAGAACTATTTGACTCGCCGAGTCACCTAATCGACTCGTCGAGTCTCTCTCAGATAGAGCCTAGTTTGCCCCTTTCTCAGCATCAAATTTCCCCGAACTCCCCAATTTTCATAATATCACCGTGTTTGATGATCCAAGCTTGTTAAATAACAATACATATTGAATGTTTAAGCTACAAAGAGTTATTATAGCAACATTTTAGCATCATTTAAACCATCATTTGATTTCTACAAGTCTAGGTCAAATCCCAATTTTCTCATTTGAGTTCTTTAAGTTTCTCATCAATAACCAATGAAATACTTCACGATTCATGCTAAAGTTGTATGTAATATTTTATAAACTTAATTGCTCCTTAATAAATAATCAAGATTCTTCCTTTCTTTGTTGCCATAAAATCCAAAATCCCTCATTGATGAGCTAAGATTAAGATGAAAAAGATGATGCACTAATGAAGATGATGGAGATCTTAATGCTTACCTTAATGGATCTCCTTTTCTGCTTTCAGAAATTCAATTTAAATGGTAAAACCTTTTTCTGGTCTTGAGCTCCAAAATCGTGGGGCAAGAAGAAGGAAGAAAGCATATATAGTATGGTAATGAAATTTGTAGACCAATCAGGACTAATCCTTAGAAAAATCTAATTTTAATTTCCATAAATTGCAATCAAGTCCCTCCATTCTTCCATCTTATTTATTTGAACCACTAAAGTTATTTCCTACATATTTTGGCCACAATTGAACAACTATTCTACTCATGCTACAACTTGTTAAGCTCATAGTACAAGTCCTTTAAGCGCAACCATGACCAATGAAGTTTTAGTTTTAAAATGTTAATAACCCCTATTGTTTATTTATAAATAGCATAACATATAAGGCAATAAAAATTTATAATATTAGAGGGTACCTAAATTATCAGATGTTACAGTCAATCTCAGCCTTTTTTCCTTATTCAACTTTTTATTCAGCTCTTCTTTGTCAAGCAGATTTAGCATATCATCAATTTCTTATCGTAGCTTTCCTTGTACAACTATTCTCAAATCTTGTTGTCTCTCTTATTCATCACCCAAAACGAATTCAGTCAAGATTTATCCATAAACTCATCTTCAGAAACATGTTGGACTGATTCGGGAACTCCCATAACCGTCAATGGAATATTCTCATCTTCTTCAACTTTGACAGTGATAAACTTCTTAATGACTACATCAAACTGAGTCATCATTTTCATTAACTAATTCGTTTCAGGATTGTATTGGAAACCAAACAGAGGAGTCAATGTATCATCATACTCCTTTACGGTAGGCTTTGCAACCGTCGGTGTCTGTTTAGAAACACGTACATCGTCTTTCAATGTCTCTTCTACTAGCTCTTCTTCATCGATAATCCTCTAAGCCCTCATCAAAGTTTCGGTAAATTCAAACATTTTCAGTTCAGTTTCAGGCATATTTAATTCTTTTTCCACTCCCTTTATCATCAAACATCATCTTCCTTATCTGATTCCCCATATTCTTTGAAAATTGATTTTGTAACCAGATTGCATACACAACGGATCTAGAACATCTTCATGAAGAATCAATTCCGAACCATGTTGGGAAGCAATTAGATTTTCTGATTTAGCACCACCATCTTCATCAAGCTTCCTCCTCTTCTCCCCCTCATGAGGAGATCATTGAAGTCAGGATCCTCATGTTTACGTTTTGATCCCGAAGCTTGTGATTTACATGTCTCTTAAAGAATAGAAAATCGTTCTAATAACGCACTGAAAGCATTGACCACTGTAGCACCAAACCCAGTCATTCTATCCTTCATCTACATAAATTGTTCTACACAAAAACTTCTCTAATCGGCATTCGAATCCGATATTTTTTAGTCTGAGCAATATCTTTCCATTTCAACAATATTTGAATATTTATCATTTGGGACATCATCATTTCATACCGAGAACTCATCTGCTGAGTGACTCATTGTATTGCAGCCTCCATTTGTTCTTTAGTAACAAAGGGTAACTTCCTAGCACCTGGATCACTAAGATTGCTAGCTGTCACAGTAGTGGAACTTGTAAAAAGAACCTCTGTGTGGCCTATGGAAAGAGATGGCAAAGTTGATGCTCTAGTAGGAATTCTGACTATATCATGTGACGGTGCAACAGATACATCCAACACAATAGTCATTCCGACAGGGACACGAAGTCCATCTATACTTGTCACAATGAATGCGACCAACTCAAGTGGCCTAGTAGTGTGTTTAGGCTCTAAGACTTATGCATCAAGAAATATACACTGGGGCAGCTGTGTACTAAATTCAATATCTATAGGATTCATTGATCCCTAGACAGTGTATGGGTTAAATCCCCATGAAGAACTGAAACATCTTCTTATTGAGAAGAGGATGAGTGGCTGGGAGGGTGTACATGCACTAGTGGGATACTGGTTGATTCAATATCGTCTCTCAAAGGAGAGCTGATAGCATGTGTGGGTTCCTAGCTTTCTGCGGTTTGGATCTCCCTCTCACTCCCAATCGCCACTACAACTTCCCTCTATTCTGTTATTCTCACAGACTGTAACATTTCAGCTCTGGCCCCAGTCTCATCATCATCATCATCATCATTATTATTATCTCCTTCTCCTCCTTCTTGAATGTCAGACAAGGTATGCTTAGAATCCTCTCATTCCTCACCACCCCTTACTTCCTCCTGCTCCCTAAGCTCTATTTGACCATGTTCAACAGCCCCTTACTGCTGAACCTCCTCAAGAATAACTCTGTGGGTAGGAGACCTCATTCATGAGGCTTTACAGGAGCATGATCGATTCTATAAAGTCTAACACTTTCTGCTGTATCATCAGCATACTTAAAAATTGATTCTGGGATTGGCAAGATATTTGATTTCGAATCATCCCTGTTGCTGTAGAGGCTTAACATCACATGATTTGGGCACTTCTATGAGTGTGTCCTTTTCAGAGTTTTGTCATTTGCACGCAAGATTCCTCGAATAAGAATTTTTAGAAACCTTTGCAGAGGAACAAATCTTCTTGATTTAATAGTGGTCTTGGTGAGCACCACTTCCTTTAAATCTTCTCATATACACGGTGAAGTCATAATGTTTGTTGAATGCCACACCATAAATTATCCTTAAGGCATGTATACTCCCATGATCAACATCGGAATGTTTAGAGGTCATACACCTATTCAAGATGCAGAATAGGGTATAACATTCTCCATTCAAACCATTTCTGTGAAATAAGGAACTCTTTGGAAGTGGTTTGGTGTATCCCAGACTTATTATATCTCTACACATTTGTTCTTCTAAAACAAAATCTTCATAATCCGCAAGATCAGGAAAGTTAACCCTGTCTATCTTCCTCGGGAGAAAAAGGTTGTGCTGAAGTCTAGCTAATGTTATCTTCGCCTTGAATTGGTCAATGGTGACCTTGAAGTGATGGTCACCTGCATCGGGTATGAACTTGATTGTATGCTAGAACTATTGTAGATATATCAAAGGAATAGTGGGGTTATACTGCAACAGATATCCCAGTGGGTGCCCTTTCAGAATTTGACAATTACTGGGTGGCTGACTTTAACTACAGAAGGGTCAAGACGATGATTGTTATCAAACAGAAGCAGAAAGTGTTTGGGTTTGAGCAAAAGGATTTTAGGAATCGGGGTTGAGGGTTTTGGACCAGCAATGGAGGTGGATTTAACTAGTTTCGAGACAATGGTGTCATTGGATGATGATTGGGGATTCAAAGAGTTGGAATTATTGGTGGGTGCATGGGAAGCCATTTGTAAGCTGTAAAGATAACAAACATGTTAGACACGTCAGGTAAATACAAATGTTTCCTACAGATACAGAAAAATAACATCTTACAAGAAATTAGAAATCTGTGTCACATTGTTTACAGCATCGGGATTCCAGACAGTAATAATAAAATATTACTGTAAGGACTCCAAAATCAACCATTAATGGACCAATGTTAATGAGACAGATTTTAAAATTTCAACTTGTGAAATGTAAATTTTCTTTGAAAAATGAAATTTCCACAAAATATTTTGAATTGCATCTCGAATGAGGAATGATGAATCTCGAAGTATATGGTTGAATTTCGAAATGATAAGTATGAATCTCGAGTGACTTTGGTTAAATCTCGAATGATGAAGTGCCATTCTCGAAGCATTATGGATCAATCTCGAATGACTTTTGATCAAATTCGAGTAACATTCGATGAATATCGAATGGTTCATATTGAAACTCGAATCAAATGTCAACAATTGCGAATAGGACTTTGAAAAATTCGAATGAAACATTAGCGAATTCGAATCAAATAAAGTGAAATTCGAATATTGCTAAGTTAAACTCGAATAGTACTTAATAAAATTCGGGAAATACTAAATGAAACTCGAATATTAAAGGATAAAATTCAAATTATACTTAGTAAAACACGGATAAAGCTTCGTGCGAGTTTTAACACTGAACACACATTCTAAGTCCTTTACACACTGAAAATCGAAAAACACACAAACACACTTAAATCCAAAATAAATGACATTTCTAAGCACGAAAAACTAAACTGATCAAAAAGTCTTGGGCAAAAGTCGTACAAATGTAATCTACTTTACTAAAATTACCGAAATGACTAATTTACTTTTTTTTTACCCTTTTGGTACGTGTACTCACATATGACCTGTCGATATGGTACATGACACCGGTTTTTGGGCTGAGTTGGCGGTGATTGCTTACGTGGAAGTTCATTAATCTTATGTGGCAGTATATTAAGCTGAATCAGCTTTTTGCGTGGACACTATATCATTTGTTCGGGTATTTACACCCAATTCGCAAGTAAATAAAGTTGAAGGAAGGTGTTGCTGCCATCGTCTTCACCATCTTCATCCTTCAAGCTGTGATGTCTTCGTCTTCATCGCTCAACTGGTGCAGGTCATCAGATGAAACTAGAAAGATGTGTGATTGCAACCTTCCACTCAAGCTTGGTTACTCTTGGACGCCGAAACACCCAGGAAGAAGATTTTTGAATTGCCCTAACTCATTGGTATGAGTTTCTTTCTTCAATTTTGTAGCCTTAATTGCTAATTACTTTTATTAAAACATCAGAAAATGGGTAAGAAGTGTAATGTTTTCATCTGGATTGACCCAGAACTTCCAAATACATGTTACAAATCCACCATGTTTGAAATAAAGAAGAAAATGAAGGAATATGAAAAAGGTGCCTCAACTGTTGATAAATGTACTTATTGTTTGGTGAAAAATCCTGAGGAGCAGCTTGAATTGACGAAGAAGATGAAAGATGAAGAAATCAGGAATCTGAAGATGAAATTAAAGGAGAAGAAAGCAACTATTGTTTTTTATAGAAATGTTGTATTAGGCATGATTTGTTGTGCAATTTTAGTGTATTTCTCAAAGAAGTAAATTGTTACCCGTGTTCTATTTTGTTGTTGGGTTTTGTTGTAGGCAACCTGCCAATGGTTATCAATGAAAAACAAAAAGGCACACTGCCAATTGTTACCAATTGTTATCAATGGAAAGTTAATGTTTATGCAATGTTAAATAAATGTCTGTGAAAGCTTTTGAAACAGTGAAAGCATGTGAAAGCATGTGATGCACACTGCCAAACAAAAGAGATCACTGTCATATCTTTTGGACCATTACAAAACAATAGAGAATAAGTTTTGGTCAATACAAAAAGCAGAGAAAAACTAGTCTTGAACCATTACAAAACAAAAGACCAAGTCTTGGTCAAACAAAAGAAAAGGCAAAGGACAATTAATCCAAAGTCCATGGTCTGTCTTCCCTTAAACCAGTTCCATACTCGTCAGTTTCCACTTTCTTACCAAGTTGCATTTTGATAATCCTTTCTGATTTCTTCCTTAACTTTGTTGTCTTAATGACTTTGTTTGTAGCTACTGTTTGGCTTGATTGAGTTGGAACTGCAGCCACTTCTGGTTGTGAATGAGGACAAACAATAGCAACTTGTGATTGTGAATGAGGGAGAACAGCAGCAACTTGTGGTTGTGATTGAGGAAGAACAGCAGCAAGTTTCGATTGGCCAGCTTGTTCATTCTTTGACTTCCTTCCTCTCTTTTTCTGTTCCTTAGCAGGTGGTGACTTGCTTGGGTTTTTACAGCTTTTCTTGTTATGACCAGGTTGAAGACAGTTTGTACATGTCATTATTCTTCCTACCCTGCTTAAGGTCTCTTTTCCATCATCCTCAGTTGGGTCTCTCTTCCTTTTCTTTATAGGCCTGCCAGGTAACCTTCTTTCAATGGGTGGCAATGGAAGTGTCTCAGTAGATGGTGGCCACATCAGACTTTCATTCATTGGGCTAATGGAGTATGAGTAAGTGTTTAGCCACATCTGTTTCAAGAACCAAGGACTAACACCTGGAATTGGATCTTTGTTCAGGTATGAGTATGCTGCCATTAAATGTACACAGGGATACCACTTATTTCCCACATTCTGCAGCTACACTTGGTCAACTCCAGGTTTACAGTGAAGCCTTCCTCTCCATTCTTTACTTCAAACTCCATGTATCCACTAGGATAGACTATCCAACTCCTGCATACATACAAGAGCAAAATTATCATCAACTATTATCTGATATGCAACATGTCTGGTCATAAAATCATATTCACCTTTGTTTTTTCTTAAACAATTCAATATTCTTTCTGATAGAAGGTGTTACTTCATCATTTAGATTTTCAGCACAAGCTCTCATCTTTTGGATCCTCTTCATTACATATATCCTAATTCTTTCAAGCATTGATATGATGGGTTTGCTTCTAGCGCCGAGTATTGCAGAATTAGAACTTTCAGAGATACCATTCTCTATTGCTGAACATGCTCTATCCACATTTCAAAATAGGCTCTGCTCCATGTATTAGGATTCCTCTCTACCAAATGATTATATGCATCATTGTCTAACTCCTTGATCTTCCTGTAGTTAATGTTAGTTTAGGTGTGCAAAAATGTTGTATATGCAGTCCAAAACAAGTTTTTGTAATGCACTTACCTCATTACTTCTTCAAACTTTGATGGAATTGATTTGTAGCTGCATTCCAAAACAAGTTTTTGAAGTATAGACCAGAGAATTTCTTTTTGAAGTTATCATATATGTGCCTTGCACACTGTGTTCTTCATGAGGAAACCAATCTTGAACAGCTTGTATTAGTCCCTGTATAGTTACAAAAACCATTCAAAATTGGTGTTTCAATGTGAAATGAACATTTCCTATCTTGAACAGCTTGTATTAGTACCTTACGTTGGTCTGAAATTATAGTTGTATGCAAACCATTTGCTAGATCCAAATCCTTATGAAGTTCAGATAAAAACCAACCCCAATTTACATGATTTTCAACACCAACAACTGCCCAGGCTATTGGGTACATCTGGTTATTTGCATCTCTCCCTACTGCATGTAATAACTCACCTTTAATTCTTCCTTTCAAAAAGCATCCATCTAACCCTATAACTCTCCTACACCCATCTTTCCAACCTTGAGCAACACCTATCAGATATGTAATAGAGCATATAAGTAATAAACATACAAAACATTGTGTAATAGAACATATAAGTAATGTACATATAACACGTTGTGGTTACCTTTGAAGCATATGTACAACCTGTTGAAGTATGTGTTTCCATAATCTCCAGTATCAACATCCATCCTAATGCTAGATCCTGGATTAGACCTTTTGATCTCTTCTAAATAAGACCATAGCTTTGAGTAGTGTTGCATTAGCCCACCATCCAAGTCATGCAAAGCTCTTTCCTTTGCTCTTTTACATTGAGATATAGAGACCTTTATCATGTATTTTTTTTTTGAATGTCATCCTTAATGGCCTGATAAGTCATGTTAGGAGTCTCTGAAAGTTTGTCTTTGTATTGCTTTGCTATCCACTTGAATGTCACCAGTGCTCCTAAATCAATTTCCGTGAACATGTGTGTTGAGGAGTTATTGACTTGATCTGGAATGAATGCTCAGTGTTCATCCATGTTGCCCAAATACTAAATGGGCATTCTTGCAAAGCATCCTCTTGTTTAGCCTTAAATTTCCCCTTCCCTTTACCCTTAACATTAGCCTTACTGCCCTCAGCCTTACATTTCCCCTTCCCTTTACCCTTAACATTAGCCTTACTGCCTTTAACATTAGCCTTTGTCTTTGGCCAGCCTTTCTTCCCTGAACACAAACCCTTTTCCACATCCTTACCACACCTAACCAATAAACTTTTTCCATCATTTCTTTGGTACCATAATTGATATCCATTTGCAACACCATACATAGTCATACACTCTTTCATTTGCTCTGGACCTTCAAATCTCATCCCTAAAACTGGTTTCATCTCATTCCATCGCTGCTTTGGATTATACTTAGGATAATTTACAACATTCACCTTGTTCCCACTACCCACACACTCATCATTGTCTTCTTCATTTGATTCGTATTTCAAACTTTTATCTGAATGATAACTAATTTCTTCATTTAAGGCTTCTAGATTAACAGCCTCACACGTATCCTCACCATCATTATCATGCTCTTCCCCCTCAATGGAATTGTTATTCTGCTCTTCACCCTCACTGGAATTATTACTCTCTTCACCCCTACTGGAATTGTTACCCTCACTAAGAATAGCTTCATCAGATATTTCTAGCTCATCATGACCAGTTATAGCAAACATAAGTTCCGTAACATCATAACCATGATGTTCAATGTATACCTCAATCATACAATCGTTTTCATAACCTAACTGAATAAAGTCAGCATAATCGGATTCATCAGTTAATTTCCTAATACCTTCTCTTAACACTAATCCAGGTATGCAGTAAAAAATTTCGTTAACAAGAAAACCGCAAAATCTTAAAAGAAACTCTTTGAATTCATTGAACCATCATTCCTCCGAAATCTATACCAGTGATAGTATCTACTTCACCACATTCGTACCTTAATGGATCTGGGACGAAACAACCTTCATGGTGCACTGTCACGTTTAGTAATCCACCACCATCGAACGCCATTGTAATCCACCACGATCGAAAAGCTAAGGTTCTTGAGAGTGAATTTGAAAATTTTTTAATCAAGAAAGGGTTTTTGAGCGTTGAACTGTACTGTTGATATATAAGATCTAATTTAATAACCGGTGTCCAGCCACGTAAGATAATACCGTTTAATTTTATATCCACGTAATTTGTGGTAACTGGTTGCTCCGGTAACAAGTACAAAAAACCGGTGTCATGTACCATATCGACAGGTCATATGTGAGTACAAGTACCAAAAGGGTAAAAAAAAAAAAATAAAGTAAATTAGTCATTTCGGTAATTTTAGTAAAGTAGATTACATTTGTACGACTTTTGCCCAAAAGTCTTTACTGAACTTGAGCTAAAAACAACCAGAATAAGCACAAATCCCTCATTTACAGTCAAATGAAAACTCGAAAAAACAGGAAATATGACTCGAATTAAAACATGTATGTTACACCATATAAGTTGAAATTTGAAATCCACAAGTATATCATCATTACGCACAGATTCATACAATCAATTTGACTTAATAAAGATACATGCAAGATTTCAGAATTTTCACCTATCAAGTTCATGAAGAACACACAAACACACAAACTCACGGTGAAAAACAAAAGCAAATAAACACATAAAAGATGTTAAAACAGGCAAAAGAACATAAAAAATTGTAAATTTTCACCAAATACTTTGAATCAAACTCGAAATGGTTATTGTTGATGTTCGATAGAATCTAAGAGACGGATGAGCAAAGCCAGTGTGCACAGCACCCAATATTTTGAAAAACTGAGTTTGAAATTCAAATTTGAAATTTCACACATTCAATAAAAAAATTGACACACTAAATAAAGAATAAAAAATAAAAAATAGCAATAAACAAAAATGCTCCCCCTTGAATGATGTTGTGTTGCTCCCCCACAAATTGATGTCACTTTTAAAAAGCTCATCCTGCAATTAAGCACACAAAAAATATCAGATTAGTTATTCTAATCAGTTATGCAAATAAACTTTTCAGTTAGCTCCCACTGCACACGACAATTAAAAGTCAGTTAAATCTCGTAAAAATCAGTACTTTAAAGAACAAGAGATTAACTTAAAATAAATCAAGTAAAAAATTGAAATATGTAAAATTATATGTTGTAGCAACTGAATGTCTAAACCTAACAATTCAGCAGACCTAATTTGTATACCAAAAAATTAAAAAAAAAAATTTTAATAAACGTTTTGGTAAACAAATCAGCTAACTGATATTCAGTATGTACAAAATACAATTCTACATTAGCATTTTCTACATGATCCTTAATAAAATGATTCCGGATGTCGATGTGCTTTTTCTTAGAGTGTTGCACAGGATTTGATGCTATAGCTATTGCACTCTGAGAATCACAGTATATTTGAATCTTATGTGGTGTATACCTATAGTCTCTTAATTGACTCTTCATCCACAGCACTTGAGAGCAGCACAAAGATACAGCTACATATTCATCTTCTGCTGTTGACAGTGAGACGCAATGTTGTTTCTTGGATGACCAGCAGACGGGTTTATCACCAAGAAATTGAACTACTATTGATGTGCTCTTTCTGTCCATTTAATCACCTGCATGATCAGCATCAAAATAAGCAGTCAATGTGAATGTTGATTCTTTAGGATACCACAAACCCCGATTCGGGATACCATTCAGATATCTGAGAATCCTTTAGGCAGCAGCCAAATGAGATTCTTTAGGATTAGCCTGATATCATGCACAAACACATGTAGCAAACATAATATCTGGTCTACTCGCAGTTAAGTACATTAATGAACCAATTATGCTTCGATAAGGAGTAACACCTACTGGTTTCCCTAAAATGTCCTCATCGAGTTACAATTTAGAATCAGGAGCCATGGGTGTCTTCATCGGAGTTTTGTTGTTCATGTTGAACTTCTCCAACACGTCTTGAATGTATTTCGACTGATTGATGAAAATTTCATCGCTCATTTGTCTTGCTTGTAACCCCAGGAAAAAGTTTATTTCACCCATCATGCTCATTTCAAATTTTTGGGACATTAAGAAAGCAAACGTTTTACAAAATTCAGGATTTGTAGACCCAAATATTATGTCATCTACATATATTTGTATTACGATAATATCAAGACCTTGACGTTTTATGAATAGGGTTGTGTCTACTGCACCTTTGTTGAAACCACATTTAATTAGATAAAGCGATAACGCATCATACCATGCTCGTGGTGCTTGTATAAGGCCGTACAGAGAATTAACTAAAACATATACATGATCAGGCTTCCAAGGATCTACAAATCCTTCTGGCTGATATGTATAAACTTTGTCTTTGAGTTCCCCATTCAAGAACGTCGTCTTTACGACCATCTGATAAACTGTGAAATTCTTGTGAGTTGCAAAAGCTGGAAACATCCGTGTAACCTCAATTCTTGCAAATGCAGCAAACATTTCATCATAGTCAATCCCTTCTTGTTGACTGTATCCCTTTCCTACAAGTCTTGCTTTGTTACGAATGACCACTCCATGTTCATCCTTCTTGTTCTTGAAGATCCACTTTGTGCCAATGACGGATTTATCCTTCGGTTTCTCCACCAATCTCCAAACTCTCAACCTTTTAAACTGATCCAGCTCCTCTTGCATGGTGACAATCCAGTCAGCGTCCTGAAGAGCTTCTTTGACTGACTTTGGTTCAATCTTAATCAAAAATTTTGAGAAGAGACACTCATTGTATGTAGCTCTTCGGGTTTGAACTGACCAAAGGGATCTTCTATGATGTTTTCTGGAGGATGATCCCTTGTCCATTTATGTGTATCAGGGTAAGGTTGATGTTGGTCTTGATTGGGGTCTAAATCAAGTTAAGGTTGACAGGGAGGAGATTCCTAAGTTGTTGTAATCTCAACTGGAATATGGATCTCGAGGGTCTGGTTGTTCAAGGGTAATGCTTGAGTTTCTGGAGCTGTAGACTGTTGAGCAATTTCAGAAGAAACAGCTACAGGTGTAGATATATTCTTTGAGTTTGTTGATACTTGTACAGAATCTCAAGAAATTGATGGTGGCGAATGATCTGAGACGACAACAGAATCTTCAGTAATCCTATCACGAACCAAAGTAGATTTATCAGTATTGGCCTTTTCAAACAAGGTATTTTGATCATTCGCTTCATCGTTATGTTCAGACGGCTTTATAGAAGTTTTCTGTTGAGGATCGGATCCTGAACTGGCTTGTCCATGAGCCATCTTGATGCCTTCAGCGAATTTGACGTTTAGACTCTCATTGACAGTCTTTTTGCGTTTATTGTACACTCGGAAAGCCACTGATTTTTTAGAATATCCGATAAAGATTCCTTCATTTGCTTTCTGACTGAATTTTCCCAAATTGTCTTTATCATTAAGAATGAAACACCTGCAACCAAAGATATGAAAAAATTTAATGTTAGGAATTCTTTTATTGATTAATTCATAAGGCGTCTTTCCAATGCATTTGTTGACAATAGATCTGTTTTGGGTAAAACAAGCAGTTGTTACACCTTCAACCCAGAGGAATAACGTCAGATTTGAAAAGGCTAGCATCGTCCTTGCAGATTCAACAAGTGTGTGGTTTGGACGTTCCACTACACCATTTTGTTAAGGGGTACGAGTACTTGAGAATTGATGGGTTATTCCTAATGAACTAAGAAAGGTCACCAAAGACTTGTTCTTAAACTCAGTACCATTATCAGATCTAATGGTCAGAACAGTCAGTTGTAAATTCACTTGAATTCTGCGCAGGAAGTCAATTTTGATGTCTGTAGCTTCAGATTTGGATCGCAGAAAGAAAACCAACGCGTATCTCGAGTAATCATCGATGATTACAAGAACATACTTTTTCTTATTAATAATCTGTACTCTCATCGGCGTGCACAAATCATGTGTAGCAGCTCTAAAGCTTTTGTTGAAGTGTGTTCAACCTTCGAGTTGTGCAAAGCTCTCACCATCTGTTCTTTCTCACACGCCGCACACAACTGCTCTTTTTTGAAACTCGAGAGTTGGAAGGCCTTTGACTAATCCTTCTTTGGCAAGGTTATTCAGATCTTTGAAGTTCAAGTGGGAAAGACGACGGTGTCACAACCATGACTCTTTTGTAGATGTTGTAGACAGTAAACAGACATAATTTTGCACTTTTAAGTTGGCCAAATCGATAGAATACTGATTTGTCTTCCTAACTCCAGAAAGAATTTCCTTTCCTTCCCCAGATCTTATGATACATTGGTTTTCCTTGAATTTGACTTCTAACCCTTTATCGCACAATTGTCCTGTGTTAAACAAATTATGACCTAGAGCATCTACATAGAATGCCTTTTGGATATTGATCTGGTCATACTCCAAACTCCCATAGCCTCTGATCGGAGAGAACTGATCATAACCAATTCTAATCGTCCCACATAATTTATCAAAAAAATTCGTAAGGGGGTCTCTCTGTCCGGTCATATGCTTGGAGCATCCGGAATCAAGGTACCAGACATGATTTACCTACAAATCGCATTAAACAGTGAGGTACCCACTTTAAAATGGGTTTTTTAGAGTTAGGTAAATCATGAGGAGAAATGTCAGTTACACAATCAGTAACAATCTTAACTTTAGGAACCCATTTCTTGACAGTTTTCTTGGGTATCCACTTATGAACATTTCTTTTGGGAACTGATTTGGAAATTGATTTCTTTTGGAACCCATTTTTGTCTAGACTTAGGAACCTTGTTCTTTTCTTTCCACATATACACATTAGACAGAGAGAATAGTTTTTCATGAAAACCATTAGAATTAAAAGAGTTCAAAGACAACAGATCGGCACGGGAGTATTTATGACAAGTTTTAGCAGCTAAGTTATTATAGACATTGTTCACTAAAGGACTATTCCTATGTAAGATACTACACTCCCTTTTCCTCCACTCTGTTCGTACACTCTCCTTTTTCTTTCCAATCTGCTTCTTTCTCCAAACTTGCTTTGTTGTTCTTTTTACAATATTATCTTACATGAATGAAGAACTGAAATTAGTCAAATTGGAATGAAAATTATTCAGTAAAATTGTCTTACCATGAGTAGATACTGAACTGTATCCTTTTGTATCCTTCGAAGACGATGATTCACTTTTTTAAAATTTTGAAGGAACAAATACAACTTTTGCTTTATCCTTACGTTTCAAAACAGGTGTTGAAACTGATACAACTATGGGAGTTATAGGTACTTGTTTCAAGATACCAACTTGTCCCTTAGTTTTAACAGTTCATTTTTCTTGTAGAGGTTAAACAAATTCATCTATCTTGACAAAAAGTTCATTTACAGGATGAACCTTAGAGTCCATGAACAGATCAAATTCTTCTTCAGAGTTAATGGTTAATATTGACTGAATATGTTTGTTATTACAATGCGGCTCAATAATCACTCTCAAAACCTACGCACTGTTACATTCATTTAGCTATTTATATGCTTAAAAACTTTAAGAAAATTACAAATAGGCCCCTCCACTTTTCATTCTTATAAAAAGATAAATTATACCCAACAGAGAGGTTGAGCCTGAAAATGGTAGGATCGTTCAATTACCGATAAGCAGGTATTAAGACTTGAGAACACTTGCATCGTCAATTGGGTGCTTGCAGAAACTTGGGAGGCAATTTCGTCTTTCATTTCCTTGACAGCTTGTTTTCGTGCAGCTTCAACAAGGTTAGCAGTTGCAGAGTCTGTAATCGTGACATATTGAGCCAAGTTGTTAATCTTATCATGCAATTCTATAGTTAAGCCTTGCATGATAGTATTGACAATTTTTTCAAGTCTGTCATGAGTTACGAAAGCGGGCGACATTGGGAGTGGAATCTCTGTGAGAAGAGGATTCACAAGTCTCAATATCGACCTTAGGGTCAGGGATTCCACGAAGGCTTCAGAGGTTACATGAATTAGAAATTCAATATTGTTGTCGGAGCCACATAGACATTCCGTTCGCACCATTTCTGTTGCAGCTTCCTGAACAGAAGAGTGACCTACTCTCAAGATTGGAATTGATGTGGTCTTGGCAGGATATCTCTCTATTATTTCTGTCTTACCTGTTAGTAGTGCAGATCCTAAGGTTCCAGCAACATCACGTAGACATTGCTGACTTAAAGCATGTGCTCCTGACTCAATGGAAAGTGTCCTAAGAATTGGCAGTTCAACAATGGGCTCTAGACTTGATGTGGTCAAATGATGTTCCAAAGGTGGGGGCTATGGCCTTTGTGTTTCAATATCTCCGACCTCCAAGTGAGGCGGAGATAGTGTATGTGCCTGATCCTCGTGAGAAGATGAAATTGTCCCCTGTTGAGAGGGAATAGAATGGACGGGCAGGGTTTGCATTCAGCGTACTGGATAGTAGCTTTTTTAGTAGGTTCTGCATAAATATATGTGGTGTGGGATCCATCACCCTCTTTCTTACTAACTACGCCCTCAACACCCTCAGTATATATAGATGAAGCAACTAGGGCTTCAGCTTGTTTTCTTTCATTAAGAATTTTAGCAAACCGTGCAGCTTGAGCCCATCTGGCAGTCACTGTTGAAGACTGTATATCCATATCAAGGAATTTGCTTTTCACCTCCCTCAGATTCTCTGCTCACACTCAAATTTTCAACTTTGTCTCCCTCATCAGCAGAACTCTCAACCTCACTGCTAGTAGCGCTCAGGGAATCAACCTGGGTAGATCTCATTGGTTTTGAGGGGACCATGGATGAGTAATTTACTCTCAGGTACTCTCTTACTCTTCACTTCTTTAGATTTGCATGTTGGATGAGAGGCAGGGGAAGAGGCAAAGTGGCAATGTCAAGATTATCAAGACGAAGCTTGATGTAAGAGACTGTAGGACATGGATAGTAGTCAGCCTCTGGACACTCACCTATGTCATCAGAGCAGTCAATGCAAGCTTGAATGATCAACTGCAGAAATCGTTGATATGGAATGTAAGCCTTGAACCTCTTGGTCTTGAGAGCTCCAACTAATTCTCTGAAACAAACCTGTCATAATCGAAGTGTTTGTTAAACATAAATGAATGAAACATCTACAGGGTTGCTAGACACCCAGAGTCAAGTCCATGAGATTTGCATGTGAGACACCGATTTAGGATATCAAGATTAAGTGCTAGTGAGATTGTAGGTACTTTTTAAAGAAATCCAAGAGATGTTTGAGCGCAACATCATAGCCATTAAGAGTAAATTACTTATTATTTGAAACTTGTTTGTCGGCGCATCAAATGTGGTATTTCCTTAAACTAAGTTGGTTTTTGGGAAGTCTTAAAATGGTTTGAAGATCCACTTATGTTATGTGAACTTCGCAGGTGTCAACTCTGCTCTTCATATAAGCTTGTTTAAGATCATTGACACATTCCATGTAATACAAAAACTCTTGTAAGTAGACTTATGGAACACTAACAGCAGCTATTAGGACATATTTGAGAAATGGCCCTTGAAAATGTCAAAGACAATGTGGTTGTTATCTATTTATATGAGATCTAGTTGTAAGTTGTTCCTTTAAAACTTAAACCATTGTTCTTTGGGAAGCAACTGATCTTCAGGGATCCTTTGTGGCTCGTCTGCCATGAGTTCCTAAGAGAAAGATATGTTAGAGTCTTGATGACATTAATAGAGTTGAAAATATAGATCAGTCCAACGGAAACTAAGAAGAGTAAATTTGTTTTGTTTAGTATCGAGAGTCAGCGACATAGTACTTAAGAAAGTATCAAATTACTGATTCAATAATCATCGTTGTGAGATTAATGTTAAAACAGACTTATTCGTAGAATTTCTCAAGAACAAGAACCTTTACAAGTTTAGAGCATTCCGATGTCAAAATTTTTGAAGGCCAACTATAAGCAAAATTCCGAAGGCCAATAAACTTCCCAGGGCCTTTAAAATTCCGAAGGTCAATAAACTTCTGAGGGCCTTAACGAGTTCCAAAGGCATGAAAAGTGCCAAAGGCCCAAAAAAATTTTGAAGGGCATAAAAAGTCATGAAGGCAAGAAATGTTTAGAAGGTCTATAAAAGTTCCGAAGGCAAGAAAAGTTCTAAAGGCCTTAAGAATTCGAAGTGCTACACAGTGTCAAAGACCAAAAGTTTCAAAGGTTTGGAATTTTAAATTCCAAATCTAAAAGTTCTGAAGCTTCAGAATATGGAGTTCCGAAGCACTACACTTGAATTTTTTTCAGAATTTTTAAATCTAGATATTTTGAAAACGGTTGCTTAATAGATAAGCAACATGTCACATCACCTTGGTTTTCATGCAAAACTTGATGGTTTTCACGAAAACCCTTGTTCCGAAGGTGATGTTTCAGTTCCTTAGCAACCAAAATACTTAAAAACTAGCGAACCAGTAACATGGGCGAGCTTTTGGACTCAATTGATGACCTCAACAATGAAAATGGCAGATGTTAAAGCCCTAAAAGCTTGAAGCTTAGGACAACAATGGTGGTTTTGAAAACTCTAGATCTTAAGGACAAGGAAACGATGATGTTACGAAACCTTGATGGTCGAGACTCGATGAATGTTAGAAGTATTAATTATGCAAAGCTCGTAAACTTACTTGATGTGAGAATGTCGAGAATATGTGACTTGACTTCGTTAGATGGAAATGGGGGTTCAGGATTTCTTATGCGAGAAGACTGAAGAAGATGAAGTTAGGAAGATAAAGATGAAAGAGATGAGGGGAGGCGGTTATAATATATGACCGTGAGTGGGTTGCGCTTGAAGTTGGGCCTAGCTAAAAAATGATATTGGGCCAAAGTAAACAAACCGTTAAAAAACTTAACGAAAAACTAAAACTCTTTTTGGATTTTGATTTTGTTCAAGACAAAAAAAACTTAAACAAACAACAAAAAACTAAAAAATAAAATCTTTTTGGAATTTAACTTTGAAAAAGGAAAAAAAAAACTTAAACAAAAAATATTTTTGGATTTTGTTTTTAGAAGAAAACTAAAAATTACACAAAAACAAGAAATTTAATATTTGAGATTCTCCTCCTACAAGTGTGCACACATCCAAAAAGTTGGATGTAACATACTTGGAAAAGTGAGGCACTCCCCCTCAGTGTGTGCATAACAACTTACGTGTTCATTACCCCCCTATGAAAATAAGATCATTAGAACGAAGACAAAATAAAAGAACGAAAATAAAATTCGGTAAAATAAAATTACATAAAACAAGGATCATGTGCAATGAAAAGTATACTAGGTAGGTGGAAGATTTAGCATACCCAACTTGTGTAAGGTCTGCTGACTACGGATCTATCTTGACGCGACACCTTCCAACGAGTGCGGAAGCCTCGTTAGCAACTTGACGGATATATCATGCACACCGAAACACGGAGACTACCACGGTGATAGACGAACAACTTAGAACGCCCCGACACGATGATTCTCTCCGAACAAAACTCACTTGTTGCAGTCAAGTTTGAGATCTCCTTCTGCTAATCGTCTGACAAATTCTGCAAAAGTCTCATAATTAATCGAATTAACCCTTAATTATACTGACAGATTCGACTTTGTCTAGGACAAATTCGAATCTGGCCCAAGGCCTTATTCGAACTTGTCCACCTAGACAAATTCGAATCTAGACCTAAAGTCGAACCTCAACATTCAAAGTTATGTTTGAACTTATGTTTATGTTTGAATTTATCTTTGAACTTTATGTTTGAACTTCTTGAAATACATTACACCAAGTTCAAACATACAATCAATCAATATCAAACATACATAATCCAACATATATCAAACACTTGTTAATATCTAATATCAAGTAAATAGACTTACACAAAATGCTATCTAAATTTAGACTGCTATCGTCACACAGGATGTACTAACAGACTCCCCCTTGACGATAGCTTCTTTAGGTCATGAAAGAAGATAGGCTGATCATGTACCTTCTTTAGGTCATTCTTGGATAGGTTTATTAGATGCAACGGATCATACACTCGCAAAATAACTTTGTCTTCAGTGTCTTCCATCACAGCTCCTGCAGTATCGTTATCCACATACCACCACTTCATGTTACTTAGAACATCTTGTGGCATCGACTTCATAGGCACCTTCTTCAAACATTTGACAGGTTTGTAGACCATTCTAGCCCATGGCTTTCCTGTATGTGGATCTATTCTTGTCTCATCTTCTATCCTTTTGCCTGTTCTTGGCTTTATCCTTTCGAACTTACCGGACCGACCCTCTTTTCTGATTATCTTGGCTATAACCTTAGCATACGGGTCCTCACCGATATTGATCAATTCTTTCCATGCTAACTCCTTCACTTCTACCTTCGGCAATGTGTTAAACACTTCAAGCGTACGCCTCAGGTACTGGAGTCCATCTCTCCTCTTTAGAATGAATAGCTGCAGTTCTCTATCGAAGAACCATATGAAAGATTCTCGGAGCCTGGAACTGTCATTCTCCTTTTCATCTTAGGCTCTGCTCTCTTCTCTTCCTTTCGGAACCATAGATTTAACAGTTCAGCCCTAGATGGTTCTCTCTCAACTTCCTCTAGTTTAGAGTCTTCTACTGAGGCCAACTTGATCTTGTCGATATCAATCACATTGTGCTCATTCTGCAAGTATAACTCTGTGATAGGTTGTGGATTTACGATCAATTCATCAACATTATCGTCTTCATCTTCTATCACCTCATCATCAGACTTCCAATCCACTACTTCTTCAGGAACAATTTCTCCTTCTTCCAATTCTTCAATATCATCTTCAAAATCAAATTCTATATAATCTTCTTCAATATCCACTAGAGCGTCAATCATCTCGCTCTCAATGGCCTTGGAAGAACTAGCCTCACCTCCTTCAACTCCTGACTGACTAGGCTCCCCCTGAACTTCAGCATGCTGAGCAGAAGAAAAATCTACTGGCTCACTATCTTTTCGTGCATCGGGATCATTGCCATCGTCATCTTCTGTTCTAATCTCTTGAGCATCTCTGCAGCTGGTCTCCCCCTGAGCCTGAAGATTTTTCATTAGCTGCTCGAGGAGGGACTTCATGGTTCTGATCTCAGCAGCTTAATCAGCGACAAATGTCTTCAATTCAATATTTTCTTAATCAATTTTTGCATTATGCTCTTGAAGCTCGCTGACTACTTTTGTGAGTTGGAAGATTTGGACTGTCTGGAAGTCTACTTTGCTCCTAAGCTCTGAAAAATGCTGGTTGTCTGTGAATGTGGATGATGTGGATGGAATGGATGTTATTGTAGATGGCGTGGTTGATGGTTGAACATATGGTTGAACGGCAGGCATTTCAGGCTCTGAAGCAGAAGCAGACGAAGCTCTCTGCCTAAACCTGTGCCTCTTGGCCCTTTGCCTAGGCACTAAAGGAGTAGTATCTACAGCCTCAAAATCAAAGTCATCTTCATCTGAATCTCTAGCTGCTCTCTTTTCTGTCTCCCTTTCACTTACCACAATCCTGGATCCGTATCTTTCTATCCGAACAGACGGATTAACAGATTCAACAGCTGCTCCTTCAACTTCTATCTCTTCAGCCTCTTCTGATGACGACTCTGAGGTGGTCACTGCTTGACCCTCTACCTCAGGCTGATATTCATCTATGTCGCGCATAAGATCATCAAAACTAGCTGGAGGCTCTAAGATTGTGTCAACCAGCTCATCTGTAATTTCTTCTTGTGCTTGAGTCCCTAGTGCCCAGATTTCCTCCAGAGTGTCCACTCGAGGATCAATTACTGGTGCCACACCAGAAGGACCCGCAACGTCCGATGACAGACCTGCTTCCATTGACTCTTGTACCCTGCTGGAGATTGGCCTTGAAGCCTGAATAGATCTATCTTGAGCTCTTGGCCTCCTTCTTTGTTGTGCTGGAGGGCGTTGCTGTTGTTGTTTCTGCTGTGGCTGTACTTGCTGCGGCTGCGGCCCTTCCCCAGCCCAGTTTTCACCCTCTGGGGCTACAAAATCTGGATTTACCACGGCACCAAAAAGAGGTGCATCCAGTGGTCTAACCACCTCAGCCCTACGGGCGTTATGTGATTGGCAATCTGCAAAAATTCGCTTATCAATCACTGCCACACTCTGAATATCTGCTAGCTGCGGCAAGTTCGGCAAAAAGTGTCGAATCAGCATCATTACAAACCGCGGATACATCAGAAATATTTCCCACGCAGGAGCAGTTATTTGTTGAACAAACTCCGCAAAGAACATTTCGGAGAAGCTGAATTTCTTATTATACACCAATGCAATCATCGCCGACTGCATCTTTGAAACTATATAATCAAAACCGGCCTTTTTAGGTGCAAAGTACACCATAATGACGTGTGCTAGGTACCTCCATTGGCCTATCAGACCGCTCTTCATATATGAGGCTATAGCTATATCTAGCCCATACCCCATTCTTAAAAAGGCTGCTTGCCTTACGTCCAATGTGAAGTCGATCGGCCCAGCTCCTGTTCTACTGTCCCGAGCTGCAAAACTCTACGCAGCATATCCGCAGAAAACACTAATGGCTGCCCGCCAACCCTTGTCCTTAACACCGTTGGGGTTACTGTACAATCCACTTACAAATGATCCCAAAACTGTCTAACATATGGTAGTACGATCTGTACATTATGAGAAAGGGCATACGACATCCTGGAATTTGCCAAGAAATCCACCATTGGTCGAAACGCCTGAGCTTCAGGAAGCTCCCGATCTGGCGATACTACCATATTATGCTTCTGAAAGAAGGCTCTTTCACCCATATCTGCACAATAAACAGTAACATATATTAGAAGTGAAAAAACAAAAATGAAACTTGATTAAATCAAAATTTGTTTTATTTTGAACTTATGTAAGTTAAAAATCCAACACATATGAATTTTAACAAGTTTGACATTAAAATCATGCAAACATTTCGATTTTAATGATTAAATCGAATGACATGTTCGAATTTGACTTGAATTCGAGTTTGCTGAATTCGAGTTTGCTGACAAGTTCGAATTTACTAACAAATTCGAACAAGATGAACAAAGTCGAATTCGGTCACTTTCAAACAAAAATCCAAGATTTAAACCCCATTAGACTTAGAAAATTGTATTCACTAGTCCTAGTAGGTTCTAATCGAAGATATTTGAAACTTATTTGAAGTTTCACCGGTTAAACTTTGTGATTTTGAGTCACAAAGTTCAAAACCCTTAAAACCTCAAAATTTGTCGATTTTTGCTCAAATTGAGTCCTAAACTACCTAAATCTTGTATAATAATGATGTTTATACCTAGATTTGATTGTAGAATCGAACACAAAGGAACAAAACTTCGAGGAATAGTTGAAAATTCGAAACGGTAAACTCGAAAGTTTAAGTTCGAAATCGCTCAGAGGTAAATTCGAAGGGCTAAACTCGAAGGTAGGTGACAATGAATGTTCCCTGTTGACCTATATATACTAACCACCTTCGAACATGCATTAAATTCAAAATTACTGACAGTTTCGAATGTCAATTCGACTTTGTCTTAAATTCGAATTTAAATGAAAATTTTGAAAATCTTTGAATGAGATTCAACTTTTTCAACTTTTTCGTGTAACGGAACAAACTGTGCAAAATTTATTTACACTAAGCACAAGATTTTCACGCAATGTTTGTTTATTCAACTAAAAATGCATCCTCAGAAACTTTGACCTTTTTCCTAAATAAAATAAAATAAAATAAAATAAAATAAAGTAAAGTAAAATAAAATAAAATAAAGTAAAATGTTGAACAAAATTTAAACTTAAACTAATCTACAATACTTTTAAATTTACATCCTATACTACCAGAATATTTTTGGCGAGATAGTCTAAGAAAGGTTCAATTAGATAGCGGTGTCAAATACGCACTTTCAGTATCTTACTTTCACACTTAGGAATTTTTTATTCCTTTGATTGTTTGTCGTGACACACATTACAGACTAAATTACATAAATGGTCCCTATGGTTTATATGGAATTACGGTTTTGGTCCCAGAAAGAATTTTATTACACCAGCAGTCCCTAAAATCGAAAAGTTGTAACATTTTGGTCCCTGAAACTAACGGCCGTTAACTAGAGCCGTTACTTTCAGGGACATTATTTTCTTTTTAACTTTCAAGGACCATTATGTAATTTTCAAACTTTCAGGAACCATTTATGAAATTTTCGTACTTTTCATATACATATATATTTATCATTCCTTTCTTTTTTATAATTTAATTATCCAAATATAACATTTTATTTTTTTATTCATTTTCTTTTAATCATTAATTTTCATTTGTATGTTTATTGTTATTATTAACGTTATTTTTGTTTTATACGTACTATAATTATTTATCTAAAATTATTATATGATATGCCTGGTTCATTTTTTTTCCAATTATTTATTGAGAATCCAAATATTTCTCTATTGTTTTTTTCATTTAAAAAAATTTAAAAATAAAAGCTAGTTGTGGTTTTTTTCGTTCGGAAAATCTAAAATCGAAATGATTTATTTGTTTTTCCATTCAAAAAAATTCAAAATAACAACGTGTTGAAACTTTTTTCATTTGGAAAAAGAATAAAATCAAAATGTTTCGTAGTTTCTTTATTGCAAATACTTAATAAAAATTTTAATTCTAAATGGTTTGAAAAAATAAGAATTGGAATGGTTAATCGATTTTTTGTCAAATAAATTGTATTCAAAATGGTTTGTTGTTTTTATTGAAAAAATTGAAATTTTATTGATTTTTTATCTACGTTTAGTTAAAAAATTAGAATTATTCTTTTGTTTGAAAAAATTAAAAATCATAACGGTTTACCGTTTTTTGATCAAAAAAATTAGAATCAAAATGGTTCATCATTAAAATCAAGATGGTTATCGTTGTTTAAAAAATCATAATGGTTCATCGTTTTTTAATAAAAAAAATTAAAATCAAAATGGTTCAATATAATGGTTCCTCGTTTTTTGATTAAACAACGATAAAAAAAATTTATGAACCACTCCAATATTGTTTTTTGGATCAAAGAAACGATGAACCATTTCGATAATTTTTTTGATCAAAAAATGATGAACCGTTATGATTTTTGATTTTTTAAACAACGATAACCATCTGGTATTAAATTTTTTTATAAAAAAATGACGAACCATTTTAATTTAATTTTTTTGATCAAAAAACGGTAAATCATTATGATTTTTGATTTTTTTTCAAAAAAAAGAACCATTTTGATTTTTAATTAAACGTAGATAAAAAAATTAATACAATTTCAATTTTTCAATAAAAACAACAAACCATTTGGAATTTAGTTTACTTGACTAAAAAGCAACGAACCATTCCGATTCTTGATTTTTTCAAACCATTTATAATTAAAAAATTTTATTAAGTATTTGCAATTAAGTAATTACGAAGCATTTTGATTATATTTTTTTTCCAAACGAAAAAAGTTTCAACACGTTTTGTTATTTTCGATTTTTTTTAATGGAGAAAAGAAATAAATCATTTCGATTTTAGATTTTCCGAAAGCAAAAAACTACAACTAGTTTTTATTTTTAATTTTCTTAAATGAAAAAAATAATTAAAAAAAATGAACCGGGTGTATCATATAATAATCTTAAATAAATAATTATATTAATATATAAAAAATAACATTAATAATAACAATAAACATACAAATAAAAATTAATGATTAAAACAAAAGGAATTAAAAAATAAAATGTTATATTTGGATAATTAAATTATAAAAAAGAAAGAAATGATAAATATATATATGAAAAGTATGAAAATTTCAAAAACGGTCCCTGAAAGTTTGAATATTACATAAATGGTCCTTGAAAGTCAAAAAGACAAAAATGCCCCTGAACTAACGACTCAAGTTAACGGCCGTTAGTTTCAGGGACCAAAGTGTTACAACTTTTCAATTTTAGGGACTTCTGATGTAATAAAATTCTTTCAGAGACTAAAACCGTAATTCCATATAAACCACAGGGACCATTTATGTAATTTAGTCCACATTACGTGACTCATACTTAGACATACTTTTATGATCAAGGCTTACACACAATGATTATAACTTTTCGGTATTGCAAATTTTCTTTAGAAGGCAAACATTGGACATAGTTCTGTATTTACATACAACAGAGTATCTTAGTTTGTCTTAAAGTTTATTTTAAAGCTAGTAAGACAGCGGTGACAGGTCTGCACCGACGTACAACAAAGTGACTTATCTTGCTAACTCGAGTCAAACCAGAGGCAACAGATCTGTACTTACGTTCAACAGAGTTACTTGTTTTGACTCTCAATTCAGTATCATGATTTTTCGATTCTTTTCTTTTCTTTAAGATGTATCTGATATTGCTATACATCCCCCAGAAAATTTACATACCTCATTTAGAATCAATGTCTGTATGTCTCTAACATAAAAATTAAGACCATTTGGTCATACATCTAAGTTAGTGACACGTCTGACTTTTTCTTGAATATTTTATTAGCCTTGAGACTCCCTTTGTGTATTATGCCTACCAACACATCAAACTAGAAAATGTATATCACTTAGAGTTTTAGGTGCATTATGTGTGAAAACTTAACACTTAGAGATTGTATTAACTGTGCTAATTTTCGTCACTTTGAACCTATGTATCTAAGACTTAACTCATTTTCTGATATTCTCTTTTTTTTTTATCTTTTTATGGTTTTCTCTCTTTTTTTTTTTTTTTTTTTTTTTTGTTTTCATAAATAAGAGAAAGAAAATAAACTAACCTACTAACATACTATAAAAAGAAATTCTTCTAAGCTACTAAACTTACTATAAAAAGAAAGAAGTTCTACTGCTATAAAAAGAAATAAATTCTACTAAGGTCAATTTACTCTGGATTACGCATTCCGTTTAGTTGAACTAACAACTCAAAACATGACTTATCAAAAGCTTTGGTAAATAGATTAGCATTATTATCTTCCGTTGCCACTTTTACCAGCTTAATTAAATTCTTTTCAGCACAATCACGTATAAAGTGGTGTCTTATGTCTATGTGCTTTGTTTTACTGTGTTTTACTGGATTATTGGTTATTGCAATAGTTGACTGGTTATCTATCCTAATAGGAGTATGATTATAAGTCAAACCGTAATCCCACAATTGTTGTTGTATCCACAAAACCTGTGAACAGCAACTACCAGCAGTAACATATTCGGCCTCGCACGTTGACACGGCTACCGAAGTCTGTTTCTTGCATTGCCAGGAAACGAGTCTCCCTCCAAGGAACTGACAACCTCCAGTTCTTGACTTGCGATTCAAGTTGCATCCTCCATAGTCTGAATCTGTGAATGCCTCCAATTCCTAATCACCATCCGCGTGATACCAAAGTCCCAGCTTTGGTTTCGACTTGAGGTATCTTAGAATCCGCTTCACAGCTTTCATGTACATCTCTTTTGGATTAGCTTGAAACCTAGCATAAATACATACAGCAAACATAATGTCAGGTCGAGAAGCAGTTAAATACATGAGTGACCCAATCATGGCCCGATATAACGTCGGATCCACATCGATATCACTTTCTGTACCCGGTCCGAGATTGTGATTCACTTGAATCGGCATGCTGAAGTGAGCTGTCAGCTTGGTTCCTTCCATCCCGAAGCGCTCTAGTTAGTCGTAGACATACTTCGTCTGATGAATAAACATGCCCTCCTTCCTCTGTTCGACTTGCAAACCCAGAAAGAAGTTTAACTCACCCATCGCACTCATCTCAAACTTAGACTTCATCACCTTTTCAAAGTCTTTGCACATCTGCTCGTCTGATGACCTGAAAATGATATCATCGACGTACACTTATACCAAGATGAAATGTTCACCTTTTCTTTTCACAAACAGCGTACTATCTATTCTCCCTCTTTCAAATCCGTTCTCTAAAAGATGATTAGATAGTGTCTCGTATCACGCCCTTGGTGCTTGATGTAGTCCATACAAAGCCTTATCTAACCAATACACTCTGTCTGGATACTTCGGATCTGTAAACCCGGGCGGCTGTTCCACATACACCAGTTCCATCACTTTCCCATAAAGAAAAGCACTCTTTACGTCAAGTTGATAAACCTTAAAACCTTTGAAGGAAGCAAAAGCTAGAAACAAACGGATTGCTTCAAGCCTTGCCACTGGCGCGAACACTTCATTGTAATCGATTCCTTCCTCTTAGTTGAAACCCTTTACCACAAGCCTTTCTTTGTTGCGAGTCACTATACCCCGATCATCTCTCTTGCACTTAAAAATCCACTTGGTTCCTATTGCAACTTCTCCTCGAGGTAACGGAACTAACTCCCACACTTCAAGTTTCCTAAACTGTGACAGTTCTTCCTGCATCGCTTCAACCCAAGAGTTGTCTTTTAGTGCCATTTGCACATTCTTCGGCTCTACTTGCGAAATGAAACATGAGTAGAGTCAAGTACGAAAGGCCTCGGAGTCATTGATCATCGACAACAACACTGTGTTGTTATTCAAACTACTCCTAGTCCTCACACCAGCATTATGATTTCCTATGATACTCTCAACTGGATGATCCGTATTAATTCTCGATGTTTCTATCTCGTCAACCATAAGATTATCTCCCAAATTTGATCCTATCTCTCCTAACGGGGGAACGACTTCAGACTCCACATTTTCTTCCTCATGAACATTGTCTTCAGAGTTAGAACTTGTTGTATGATTTTCATTTGTAGGCATTTCAGAATCATTCTTTGCTGGAGATCTATCTTCAGTTGTTACAGGCTCAAATGTTGATGGAAAGGTCGTCCTCGGAAAACTTTGACCATCGTCATTCAGATTTAATGACGACAAGTCCTGTTCGATTGTACCTGCATTTCCATCCGAAGGAATGTTAAATGATTCAAACAATTTGTCGTAATCAAAAATCCATTCCGGACCAATTTGGGGTTCATGTGTATAACTTGTGACATCAATGTTATACACAATCTCTACTGTACCATTTGATTTGTTAAAAACCCGTTTCTTTGGTGAGTTCGGCACATAACCTAGGAAATAACCTTCGTCAGCCTTTTCGCCAAACTTAGATTGATGTTTTGTTTTCATTAACGTACATGGTACCCCATATGGTTCAAAGCTAGTTAAATTTGGTGGCCTTTTATTCAAAACTTCATGACAGGTTTTGTTCAATGATTTGACAGTAAGGACCCTGTTTAAAACAAGACACGCGGTATTCACTGCCTCCCCCCAAAACATGGTAGGAAGCTTTGAATCCGAGAGCATTGTCCTTGCTGCCTCAATCAAGGTCTTGTTTTTCCGTTCTGCCACCCCATTTTGTTGTGGCTCATATGGTGCACTAAATTGATGCACTATGCCCTTTGATAGGCAATATACACCAATAACTGTGTTTTTGAATTCCGATCCGTTATCAATCCTGATACGTTTAACCTGCGTCCCGTATGAGTTTTCCACTTGGTCTAAGAACCCGATGAGCTTGGCAGCCGTCTCGTCCTTTGTACCTAAAAAGAAAACCCAAGAAAAGTGTGAGTAATCATCAGTAATAACCAAACACTACCAACTACCACCTATACTCCTTTTGTTGATTGGTCCGAACAGGCCCATATGCAACAAATCGAACGTGGCAGCTATTGAGTTCTGAGTCTTGGACTTGTGTGCCTTCTTATGTTGTTTTCCTTTCTTGCATGGTAGACACTTGTCCTCAAACTGAAAACTCTTCATTGGAACACCTTGCACCAATCCATTTTTCGTAATGTAGTTCATTTTTCTTAGGTGCAAGTGTGCCATGCGTCTGTGCCATAAAACTGATTCCGTCTCTGAAGCTTTAGATAGTAGACAAATTGGTCCCATCGAAGATTCCGGCTTGTTCATATCTAGCATGTACAGGTCATTCTTCCTTGGAGCCTTCATCAGTATCCATTCTTCAGGTACTTTGAATCCCGGTTTCAGCACTAACGCCTCAGTATCAGTGAAAAGTACTGAGTTCTTCTTATCACAGATTTGAGATACACTAATGAGATTGTGAACCAATTTATCAACGTGATAAACTTGATCCAGTTTAATAGTCCCATTAGTGACCACTCCAGTACCGGTGATATTCACTCCTTTATTGCCAGCGAATGATACAAATCCCCTATTCCCTCCCTTGAAGTCTGCGAGTAGACTTCTTTCCCCTGTCATGTGCCTGGAGCAACCACTGTCGACAAACCACTTGTTGTTTGGACCTGTAGTTATCTCCTACACATGAAAGAAAAGAGGTTAGTTATCACGGGGAACCCAAGCCATAACTGACTTGGTAATACCATTCTCGTCCACATACTTGAACTCTTTCAAATACTCATCTCTCCTTTCAGGTGACTTGGGTTTTTGATTTAGAGCCTGTTGTGGTGCAGAGTGATTTAAATTCACTCTCGGCCTTTGTGTAGGCATTTGTTGTGGAGCTCTTGAATAGTTTCGATTATAAGGCAATTCCGATTGATATCCCTGAGCTCTACCTAGTGTTTGATGTCTTACAGGAGTGTGTGACCTAACTGGAGTGTAAGCTCTGCTAGATGTAGTACTCCTATAATTTTGTTGTGGTCCTGATCTAGATTGATTAGAGACTCTATTGGTGAATTAGTCCTCATCACTTCTTTGGTTTGACCTGACACAGGTATTTCTTTCACAGCAAATTTTGGTGTGGCTTGCACAGTTTTCTCGGTGTTATGAGAACTACTTGTGCTTGCACCACTTGTAGAAGGTTTATGTTGTTCCGGCTTTCCAGTTTTAGGTGTAGAGTCTACTTTCCTATGTGGACAACTAGAAGCAACATGTCCCCTTTCATGACATCTAAAGCAAGACATTTTGTCAATCGACTTTTTATGTGTGCCCTTTGACTTAGGTGTCTCACTAGTGTCTGGTTCTTTTGTCTCAACTGTAGTGACTGGTTCCTCCTCTTGATCATTAAAGTCAATTTTGGCTTGTCCTACAGGCTTATCACTAGAGGATGGCACAAATTTGACCTTCTTAATCTTGACATTATTACTAGTCACCTTAGTTTTCTAAATAGTTATCATTGAAAGGCGGAGGACTCTCATGATACCCTAGACCTACAGGTTTCTTAGACTGACGCTGTGCATCTAAGATCTTCCCTAGGTTGAGTGATGAGTTCTTAAACTTTTCCAGTTTACTGTTTACCTCCGCTACCTTAACCTTAGATTCAGCTAGCTCTACTTCTTTGATCTTAAGCTCTTTGGTCAATGCCTCAACACGTTTATACATCAGTTCTAATCTAACACACTGCTCACTCAGCTTGTCTTTTAGAACTATGACATCTTGTGCATCTGCCTTAAGCTTATTTCTAAGGTCTTCCTTTATATCTAAGAGGCTAGCGTTGTCTGATTTTAAGGATTCATTCTGAGCAGTTTTAGTTTGATGTGATTCTAGAACTAAGTTTAATCTATCGTTAGACGTAGCACACAAAGCACATAAATCACGGAAAATAGAGAAATTCATAATTACCTTGGCGTGATCAGATTCCACATTGGCCATCTGTGCGGCGAACTCCAAAATTGTCTGATCTTCTGACTTTTCTACCAACATAGGACTCATATCATTCTGATTGTTGTCCCCTGTTGTTTCGTCTGCTCCGACACTTCCAGTCTCGGTGACTTCAGCCATAAAGGCTCTAGCGTTCGACTCTGGATGTATACTCCAGTAATATGTTCCATCTAGCTGTTTGTCAGATGTGACATTGGTTAACTGACCAGCTATATTTGCCTGACTGCTTGAACTACCCGGCAGATATCTCCCTTGAGATTGATTCTGGTACTGGTTCTAGTAGTTCTTTACTTTCGGTCTTTGACACTCTCTAGCGAAGTGTCCTAACCCTTGGCAGTTGTAACACTTAACTTTGGATTTATCAAACTCAATCTTATTGTTACTGACGTTGAGATTTCTGTCCGTCCTCTTGATGAATCTCTTGACTCGCTGAGTCACCATGGGCAGTTGCCATTGCAGATCCATTTCCTCTAGATCATCAGGATCTACCTGATCATAATCCTCATCCCAAAGCGCAGGATCGTTGATTTTCCCTTGAACGCAATTGCCATAGGCGGCCACAAATGAAGCCAACAAATTCAGATGGTCTTCAGCTGATTTTGCGCTCATCGGCATCTTTGAATATCCTTCATATGTTGATGTACACTGAGTTGGTTTTTCTTCCAGTCTAGAAACCCCTAAGAAAGCCCGTCTTAGTTAGTCTTTTGATTCAACCGGAGTCGATGTTTCTCCTGAAAAGAATGATGTATTCGTCTTCACGTCAGTTGCCCCTGAAGGTTTGGACTTCCCAAAATACATGTCCGGATCCTGTACTTGTTCATAATCCCTTTCCTTCTTCAGCAATTCAAAGTGATAGGCTCTCAGCGTTCCTTTGACATTTTCTAGAGTTAGAGAATAGAACTTGTCTTCATCATGCTTTATCAGCGCCACATACATCTCCCATTTGGCTGGTAAAGCATCCAGAATTTTCACAATCTTCTCTGTCTCTCTATACTCCACATCGTGGTTATCTAACTTAGTCAGCAGGTGATAAAATCTAGTAATGGTCTCATCCAGCTTTTCATTTTTCAAAATCTTGAAAATCGCGAACTGCTGCTTGAGCATTTCCATTCTATTTTTCCTGACCCTCGGATTACCTTCACACCTTTTCTCCAAAGCATCCCACAGCTCTTTTGCTATTTTTTTATTGCGGAAAGTGTGCAAGATCTCCTGAGGTAGAGCCATTCTAATGATAGCGAATGTCCGGTTCTCGGCCTCATAAAGCTTCTTATCATCGTCCTTCATCTTTGAATATGACAAGACTCTTTGACGACCTTCAACCTCTGTCGTAGGTGGAATGTATCCCTCGTCTATACAAATCCACATCCTCATATCATTAAATCTAGCGAAGTCGGTGAACCTATCCTTCCACCAATAATAATCCTCTAATTTCATCAACTTTGGTGGAGAATTTGTTTTTCCGACCTCGTGGTCCATCTCAATAAACCTTTGTAGACTTGTCATTGTTTCAAAAAAATTTGAATTCAAACTTAATTAATTTAATTCGAAATAAATTTAAATTAACACTTTCGAATTTGAGTAAATTCGAATTTAATTAATTTTAAACTTGTTTGGAATTAAAATCGAAATTAAGTTTGAAGTCCAACTAAATTCGAAATATATGACAAACTCGAAGGTATACTAAATTCGAAACTCCTAAATTCGAATTTATTAGAAATTCGAAACTGAGCAACTTCGAAGTGGCCAAACTCGAATCAAACCCTAAGGAACTTCGAAAAGAGCGTATTTTCTGGCAAACTCAAAATTTGAGTAAACTCTAATACCCCCTTGATAAACTCGAGCGCCGCAAGTTCGAAAAACGGCTAATAATTCGATTTTTTTCTAGGTTTCGGATTAAACCAATATTTTTAAGGCTAAAAATATTGATTTCAACCAAAAACTTGAACTAATGCAAATTATTTTCTGATATCTTACTTGATAAACTCGAAATCCTCCAAAAATGTGATTTTGGCCGTCCAAAACGTCAAGAAACCACAAATGTTTCTAGTGAACACGAGAACACCACGAACACACAATGGCTTTGATACCACTTGTAAGGTCTGCTGACTACGGATCTATCTTGACGTGACACCTTCCAACGAGTGCGGAAGCCTCGTTAGCGGCTTGACGGATATATCACGCACACCGATACACGGAGACTACCACGGTGATAGACGAACAACTTAGAACGCCCCGACACGATGATTCTCTCGGAACAAAACTCACTGATTGCAATCAAGTTAGAGATCTCCTTCTGCTAATCGTCTGACAAATTCTGCAAAAGTCTCATAATTAATCGAATTAATTCTTAATTATACTGACAGATTCGACTTTGTCTAGGACAAATTCGAATCTGGCCCAAGGCCTTATTCGAACTTGTCCACCTAGACAAATTCGAATCTAGACCTAAAGTCGAACCTCAACATTCAAACTTATGTTTGAACTTATGTTTTATCTTATGTTTGAATTTATCTCTGAACTTTATGTTTGAACTTCTTTGTAAGGTCTTGAACTACACAGATCTATCTAGACGCGACACCGTCAACGAGTGCGGAATCCTCGTTAACGGCTTGACGGAAACACCTCTCACACGGAACACGGATACTATCAACATGTTGTACGGACGAACACGAACGCATTTACGATATGATTCTCTCCGAAAACACTCACTATCAGCTGATAAACTCGAGATCGCCTTTTGCTAATTGCTCTCACGAATTCTGCAAAAGTCTGCTAATGATTCGAGTTAATCCCTAATTATAGAGCCTCTTTCGAGTTTGTCATGGGCCAAACTCGAATCTGGCCCAAGGCCCATTCGAGTTTGTCCCCTTGACAAACTCGAATCTGCCTTATAAGATACATTCGAATCTGCCTCTATGTTAAATTCGAATTTGTCACTAAATTCGAATTTCTCATGTTCAACATATATTTGATTATATGATTCAACTTATATTTGACTTAATCTTTGGATTTTATGTTTGAACTTCTTGTAATACATTACATCAAGTTCAAACACACAATCAATAACCATAAAACATATATAACCACATACATCAAATATCCAATTCTTTGTAATATTACTTGAACCAAAATGCTAGTACACTTAGACTGCTATCGTCACACAGGGTGTACCAACAGACTCCCCCTTGACGATAGCTCCTAACTAACTATTTACATTTTGATTAAGCACTAGAGCTATATATACTGCTTCCTGCGTATATACCTGCATCTATACATACTTTTACTACCTTCTGGTACTTCCTGGCATCAGACCTCCATCCTTCATGAAAGAAGATAGGTTGATCATTCAGCTTTTTTAGGTCGTCCTTCGATAGATTTATTAAGTGCACTGGATCATACACTCTCAAAATCACTTTGTCTTGTGTGTCTTCCATGACTGCTTCAGCTGTGTCATTATCGACGTACCACCATTTCATGTTGCCTAGAACATCTTGTGGCATCGATTTCATTGGTACTTTCTTCAGACATCTCACAGGTTTGTACACCATCCTGGCCCATGGCCTACCTGTCTGAGGATCTATTCTCGACTCATCCTCGACCCTCTTTCCAGTCCTTGGCTTGAGTCGTTCAAATTTGCCTGATCGACCTTCTTTCCTTATAATCTTTGCAATCACTTCTGCGTACTGATCATCTCCAATATTAATCAGCTCCTTCCAGGCTAATTCTTTCACTTCAATCTTGGGCAGCGTATTAAATACTTTCAGTGTTCGCCTCAAGTATTGAAGACCATCTCTCCTTTTCAAAATAAATAGCTGCAGTTCTCGGTCAAAGAACCAGCTTATAATTCCTCCTGAGAGATTTCCAGCACCCGAAATTCTCATTCTTTTCTTCATCTTTGGCTTTGTCTTCTTCTCTTCCTTACGGAACCAAAGCTTCATCAACTCAGCCCTAGATGGCTCCTTTTCTACTTCTTCAAGTTCGGATTCTTCGACTGAGGCTATCTTGATGTCATCTATGTCAATCACATTGTGATTGTCTTGCACATATAGCTCAGTGATGGGTTGTGAGTTTACGATCACCTCATCGACATTGTCGTCTTCGTCTTCTATGACTTCGTCGTCGGATCTCCAATCAACAATCTCCTCAGGTATGAATTCCCCTTCCTCCAACTCCTCCAATTCATCTTCAAAATCAAATCCCATTAGATCTTCCTCAATATCTTTTAGCGCATCTATCATATCGCTCTCCAAAGCCGTTGAGGAACCAGCCTCTCCTCCTTCAGCTCCCGTCTAACTCGGCTCCCCCTGAATTTCAGCATGCTGAGCAGCAGAAAAATCTAGTGGCTCATTATCTCTTTGCGCGCTGGGATCATTTCCGTCATTATCTTCATCCCTGGGCAGCTCTTCCTGATCCCGGCAGCTTGTCTCCCCCTGAGCCTTTAGGTTTTTTAATAATTGCTCAATAAGGGAGCGCATCGATCGTATCTCGGCTGCTTGATCAGCAACAAAAGTTTTAAGCTCCAAGTTTTCTTCCTGAATTTTGCCCACTACTTTCTTCAACTCGGCATTCTCGATATCTATTTGTGCATTATGCTTCTGTATTTCTCCGAGAGCCTTTGTCAAACCGAAGATTTGGACTTGTTGGAAGTCGACTTTGCTTTTCAACTCAGAAAATCGTTGATTCTCCATGAAAGTGGATGAAGTGGATGGTATGGATTGTATGGGGGTTGGAATTATTGATGATGGAATGTATGGTTCAACAGGTGGTGGTGGTGGAATGGTTGATTAAGCGGGTGGAGGTTGAGGTATTTCTGGCTGTGAAGCAGAGGCCGAGGAAGCTCCCTGCATGAATCTATGGTGTTTTGCCCTTTGTCGATGGACCAGAGGTGCAACCTCCTCTTCTTCATAATCGGATTCATCGGACTCTGCTGAAGCTCTTTTCCTTCTATCTGCTTCTTCAATCACCACTAAACGTGATCCATATGTCCCTATATGGATGGACGGATCTTCTGTTTCTCTTTCATCTTCTATTTCTTTCATATCCTCAGAATCTGTAGCTGACGTGGACTTGTCATCACCTGCTGGCTCAGGTTGATATTCATCGATTTGTCTAAATACATCAATTTCTCCTTCTAGAGGTTCCAGAAGTTGATCAACAAGCTCAGCTGTTATCTCTTCATTCGCATTTGGCCCAGAAGCCCAAATTTCCTCCAATGTCTGAAGTGTAGGATCACCTTCAGATGGTGCACTTGAGGGTCCAGCTTCTTCCTGCACTTGAGGTTGGCTTGTAGAAGGCCTATCAGCCTGAGTCTGTGTCGCTGATGGCCTTTGCCTCCTTCGCTGTTGCTGAGGCCTTGGTTGTTGTTGACGCTGTTGCTGAGGCTGTTGTTGCTGAACTTGCACCTCCCCTGCCCAGTTGGCATCATCGGGAGCTTCAAAATTAGGATCAACTACTGCACCAAACATTGGTCCTTCCACTGGAATGGCTAACCTTCCTCTATGAGAGGAACAATCTGCAAAAATTCTCTTATCGATAACTGCAATGCTCTGAATATTGTTAAGCTGCGGCAAATTTGGCAAGAAGTGCCTGATGAGCATCATCACAAAACGAGGGTAAAGCAGAAATCTTTCCCGCTCCGGAGCCGTTATCTGATGAACGAACTCTGAGAAGAACATCTCAGAAAAGCTGAAACGTTGATTATAAACCAAAGCGATCATGCCAGATTGAATCTTGGACACTATGTAATCAAATCCAGCTTTCTTCGCCGCAAAACAGACCATGAACACGTGTGCTAGATATCGCCATTGGCCAATGAGCCCACTCTTCATATAGGATGTCTTAGTAACATCCAGACTATATCCCATTCTTATAAAGGCAGCCTGCCTAATAGCTAATGGGAAATCTATAGGCCCATTCTCTTGCTCCTGTGTGCCTAGCTGCAGAACTTGTTGTAACATATCAGCAGAAAACACCAAAGGCTGTCTAGCTATCCTTGTCCTCAGAACTGTCGGGGTGACAGTACAATCAACTTGCAGATGATCATAGAATTGTCGCACGTAAGGAATGACGATCTGGATATTGTGAGACAGTGCATATGAGATTCTGGACTCCACCAAGAAATCCACCATCTGGCGGAAGGCTTGAGCTTCAGGAATAGCATGGTCAGGAGAAATGACCATGTTATGCTTTGGAACAAATATTCTATCCGCCATGTCTGCACGATATATCAAATAAAATATTAGAATTATTAAAAATGAAGAAACTTGTTTAAATTCAAATTTGTTTTATTTTGAACTTGTATAAGGACAAAATCCAACACTTATGAATTTTTACAAGTTTAATTAAAATTTAAATTAAATAATTCAAATATAATGATAAACTCGAACAACAGATTCGAATGAACATTTATTCGAGTTTAATGACCCATTCGAGTTTGATGACCTATTCGAGTTTAATGACAAACTCGAAACTGGCCAAGAACAGACTCGAAGGAGTCGGCCACTATCATCACAAAAATCCATGATTTTAACCATTTTAGACTCAGAAAATCACATCTATTAGTCCTACTAGGTTCTAATCAATGATTTTTGTAGTTAATTTGACTTTTCACCGGTTACATTTTATGATTTTGGATCACAAAGTGCAAAACCCTTAAAACCTCAAATCTAGTTGATTTTGGCTCAAATTGAGTCTAAAACTTCCAAAATCTTGTATAATAGTGATGTTTATACCTAGATTTGGCTATAGTATCGAACACAAAGTACAAATCTTCGATGAATAGGTGAAAACTCGAATACGATAAACTCGAAGAACTAAACTCGAAATCGCACAGACAAACTCGAAAGCATAGATTCGAAAACAGGTGAGTTATGACCATCACTGTTGACCTATTTATACCACCAACATTCGAGTTTGTTGCTCTTCTCGAATCTACTGACAGATTCGAGAACCTGCCATATTCGAGTTTGGCTCAAACTCGAATTCAATCTGAACCCTTTGAAAATTTCGAAAATTTTTGAAATAAATTTAACTTTTCCAACCTTTTCAACCTTTTCGAGTAACGTAATAAACTATGCCAAATCTTTTACCCTAAGCACAAGATTTTCACGCAATTTTTATTTTATTCAACTAGGAACGCACCCTCAATAATTTTTGACCTTTTTCCTAAGTAAAAAATAAAATAAGATAAAATAAAATAAGATAAAATAAACTAAAATAAAATAAAATAAAATAAAATAGATAAAATTTTGAACAAAAATTAACCTTAGACTATACTATTTTATTTAAATTTTACATCCTATACTAAAAACTTAAAAGAATATTTTTGACGAGTATAGTCAAAGAAAGGTTCAATCAGATAGCGATGTCAGATACGCACTTTCAGGGGCTGTTTGATAGCACTTATCAGCCTCTTATCGGAGCTAACCTCTTATTCGGTAAGAGGAAACCCCGGTAAGTGCGTTTGATTTGCATAATACATAAGAGGCAAAATCCTCTTATTTTGACTTACCATGATCAGATTTATTTTTCCTCTCATCACCTCTTATCAAAACCCACAAAAGAAAAACACAAAACACATCCTTCTCCTTGGTGAAACCCTAGCCGCCTAGCAGCCCATCTCCCTCACCGGCTCCGGCAGCGGCAGTGGCACCGGTACCGGCAGCGGCTCTCCCTCGCCGTCGACTTACAGGTAACGACTCCCTCGCCTTCTCTCTTCCCCCTTCCTGTTCGTCGATTTCGCCCCACCCCCTTCACCGTCGCCGTTCTCCCTTCCCCCTTTCCTCCATCGCCGTTCTCCCTTCCCCCTTCCTGGCGTCGATTTCGCCCCACCCCCTTCACCTTCGCCGTTCTCCCTTCCCCCTTTCCTGGCGTCGATTTCGCCCCACCCCCCTTCACCATCGCCGTTCTCTCTTCCCCCCTCCTGATTTCAACCTATTTTTACATCTTAAAATTACTATAGTTGTGTATGTTTTGTTTGATTTCAACCTATTTTTTCATCTTAACATTTTAAAATCAAAAGATATGAATTTATCTAGGCATTTTTTATTTCTACCCTAACTATAGTTGTGTATGTTTTGATTTCAGGTTTGCTATTGACAAGCATTCTTTGGCAAACAATCTTTGACTAGCATTCTTCATTTGAGGTATTCATTACTTTTATTTTTCAAGTATTCTTTGATATCATGTATAAAAAGTAGTTGATTTATGATTTTTGAACCATTTGATACTTGAATTTGATTCTTTGATCATGTATGATTCTTGAACCATTTGATTCTTAGATTTGATTCTTTGATATCATGTATAAAAAAGTTAGTTGATTATGATTCTTGAATCATGTATGATTCTTAAACCATTTGATACTTGGATTTGATTATTTAATATCATGTATAAAAAGTAGCATTCTTCATCATGTATGATTCTTGAACTATTTGATACTTGGATTTGATTATTTGATATCATGTATAAAAGGTTAGTTGATTACTATTGTTTTGATGGTAAAAACATGTGATTTGAGAATGAATATATAAAATTAATAAAAATAACAGAATCAGATAATTTTTTAAACAAACAGACTTATTAAAATTTTCTTATCAGATCAGTATCTTATCAGGACCACATCTTATCAATCAGAAGTGGGATCAGACATCAGACAGATTACCTCTTATGCTATCAAACAGCCCCTCAGTATTTAAACTTTCACACTTAGGAATTTTTTGATTCCTTTGATTGTTTGGCGTGATATACATTTCTAGCCGATTGTTGGTATTATTTTCCCTTTAAACATATTACACTTCGGAATATCCCTTGGCCTTTTTATTTTTCATGAAATTATCTTACGTGACTCAGACATAGACATACTTTTATGATCAAGGCATACAGACAATGATTCTAAGTTTTTGGTATTTGCAAACTTTCTTTAAAAGGCAAACATCGGACACAGGTCTGTATTTACATACAACAAAGTGTCTTAGTTTGTCTTAAGGTTTATTCTTAAAGCTAGCAAGACAGCGGTGACAGGTCTGTACCGACGTACAACAAAGCGACTTATCTTGCTAACCCGAATCAAAACAGAGGCAACAGGTCTGTACTTACGTACAACAGAGTTACGTGTTTTTGACTCTCAATGCAGTATGATTTCTTCTATGCTTTCCATTTTAAGATGTATTTGGTGTTGCTATACATCCCCAAAAAGTTTGCATACCTCATTTATAATCAAAGTTTGTATGTCTTGTACACAGAAATTAAGACCGATTGGTCATACATCTAAGTTAGTGACACATTCGACTTTTCCTTGAGTATTTTATTAGCCTTGAGACTCCCTATATGTATTATGTCTACCAACATATCTAACTAGCTAATGTACAACACTTAGAATTTAAGGTGTATTATGTGTGAAAGCCTAAACACTTAGAGTTTGTAACGACTGTGCTAATTTTCGTCACTTTGAACCTATGCATCTAAGACTTAACTCTTTTTCTGATATTCTCTTTTTTGAATTTTTTATGGTTTTCTCTCTTTTTTCTTTTGTTTTTCATAAGTAATAGCAAGAAAATAATATGAACTACAAACTTACTAAAAATAGAAACTATCCTAATTTAGAAAACTTACTATAAAAAGAAATAAAGACTACAGCTATAAAAGGAAATAAAAATTCTACTAAGGTTAATTTACTCTGGGTTGCGCATTACATTTAGTTGAATCAAATACTCAAATCGCGACTTATCAAAGCTTTGGTAAATAAATCAGCATTATTATCGTCCGTTGCCACTTTTACCAACTTGATTAAGTTTTTTTCAGCACAATCACGTATAAAATGATGTCTTATGTCTATGTGCTTTGTTTTACTGTGTTTAACTGGATTATTAGTTATAGCAATTGTAGATTGGTTATCTATCCTAATAGGAGTTTGAGTGTAAGCCAAACCGTAATCCCGCAATTGTTGTTGTATCCACAGAACCTGTGAACAGCAACTACCAGCAGCAACATACTCGGCTTCGCACGTTGACACGGCTACCGACGTCTGTTTCTTGCATTTCCAGGAAACGAGTCTCCCTCCAAGGAATTGACAACCTCCAGTTGTTGACTTGCGCGTCAAGCTGCATCCTCCGTAGTCTGAATCCGTGAACGCCTCCAACTCTAGATCTCCCTCCGCGTGATACCAAAGTCCCAGCTTCGGTTTCGACTTGAGGTATCGCAGAATCCGCTTCACAGCTTTCATAAGCATCTCTTTCGGATTAGCTTGAAACCTAGCACAAATACACACAGCAAACATGATGTCAGGTCTTGAAGCAGTTAATACATAAGTGATCCAATCATGGCCCGATATAACGTCGGATCCACATCGGTATCACTTTCAGTACCCGGTCCGAGATTGTGATTCACTTGAATCGGCGTGCTGAAATGAGCTGTCAATTTCGTCCCTTCCATCCCGAAGCGCTCTAATATGTCGTAGACATACTTCGTCTGATGGATAAACATTCCCTCCTTCTTCTGGTCAACTTGCAACCCCAAAAAGAAATTCAACTCACCCATTGCACTCATCTCGAATTTTGACTTCATTACCTTCTCAAAATCTTTGCACATTTGCTCGTCTGATGATCCAAAGATGATATCATCGACGTACACTTGTACCAAGATAAAGTGTTCTCCCTTACGCTTAACGAACAGCGTACTATCTATCCTACCCCTTTCAAACCCGTTCTCTAACAGATGGTTGGATAAAGTCTCGTACCACGCCCTTGGTGCTTGATGCAATCCATACAGAGCCTTATCTAAACGATATACTCTATCTGGATATTTCGGATCTGTAAACCCGGGCGGCTGTTCTACATACACCAGTTCCTTCACTTTCCCATAGAGGAAAGCACTCTTAACGTCTAGCTGATATACCTTAAAGCCTTTGAAGGAAGCAAAAGCCAGAAACAAACGAATTGCTTCTAGCCTTACTACTGGCGCAAACACCTCATCAATTCCCTCCTCTTGGTTGAAACCCTTTACAACTAACCTAGCTTTGTTGCGAGTGACTATACCTCGATCGTCTCTTTTGCACTTAAAAACCCATTTGGTTCCTATTGCTATTTCCCCTCGAGGTAATGGAACTAACTCCCACACTTCTAGTTTCCTAAATTGAGAGAGTTCTTCCTGCATCGCTTCAACCCATGAGTTATCCTTTAGTGCCATTTGCACATTTTTCGGCTCTACTTGCGAGATGAAACAGGAGTAAAGGCATGTATGAAAGGCCTCGGAGTCATTTATCATTGACAACAACACATTGTTGTTATTTAAACTACTCCTCGTCCTCACACCTTCACTAGGATTTCCTATGATGCTTTCTATAGGATGGTTCTTGTTGATCCTAGATGTCTCTATCTCGTCAACTCTCAGATTATCTCCTAAGTTAGATCCTATTTCACCTAATGGGGGAACAACCTCAGATTCCACATTTTCCTCCTCGTGGACAGTTTCCTCAGAGTTGGAATTTGTTGTCTGAGTTTGATTCTCAGTTGAAGGTGCTTCTGGATCAGTGACTTCTGGAGATCCATCTTCAGTTGAAGAAGGCTCGGATGTGGATTGAAATGTAGTCCTCGGAAAGATATGACCTTCGTCATTCAGATTCAACGTCGCCATGTCCTTTTCGATCGTACCTGCATTATCATCCATAGGAATGTTAAATGACTCAAACAACTTATCATAGTCAAATATCCATTCCGGACCTGTTTGGGGTTCATGTGTATAACTAGTGACTTCAATGTTATACACAATCTCTACTGTACCATTAGTTTTGTTAAAAACCCGTTTGTTTGGTGAGTTTGGCACATAACCTAGGAAGTATCCTTCGTCAGCCTTTTCACCAAACTTAGGTTGATGTTTTGTTCGCAATAAAGTACATGGTACCCCAAACGGTTCGAAGCCAGTTAAATTAGGTGGCTGTTTATTCAAAATTTCATAACAGGTTTTGTTTAAAGATTTGACAGTTAGGACCCGGTTTAAGATATGACATGCGGTATTCACTGCCTCCCCCCAAAACATGGTAGGAAGCTTTGAATCCGAAAGCATAGTCCTAGCTGCCTCAATCAATGTCCTGTTCTTTCGTTCGGCCACCCCATTTTGTTGTGGCTCATAGGGTGCACTAAATTGATGCACTATGCCCTTTGAGAGGCAATATACCAATTACAGTGTTTTTAAATTCAGTGCCATTATCACTACGAATCCTTTTAACCCGTGTTCCATAGGAATTCTCCACTTGGTCTAAGAACCCGATGAGCTTGGAAGTCGTCTCGTCTTTTGTACCTAGAAAGAAAACCCAAGAAAATCGTGAGTAATCGTCAGTGATAACTAAACAATACCAACTACCACCTATACTCCTTTTGTTGATTGGTCCGAAGAGGTCCATATGCAGCAAATCGAATGTGGTAGTGATGGAGTTCTGAGTCTTGGATTTGTGTGTCTTCTTATGTTGTTTGCACTTCTTGCATGGTAGACACTTATCCTTGAACTGAAAACTCTTCATAGGCACACCTTGCACCAACCCATTTTTCGTTATATAGTTCATTTTTCTTAGGTGCAAGTGTGCCATACGCCTGTGCCACAAAACCAATTCTGTCTCCGAAGCTTTGGATAACAGGTAGATTGGTCCCATCGAAGTTTCCGACTTGTTCATATCGAGCATGTACAAGTCATTCTTCCTTGGTGCCCGCATCAATATCCACTCTTCAGGAATCTTGAACCCTGGTTTTAGCACTAACGCCTCAGTATCAGTGAACAACACTGAGTTCTTCTTGTCACAGATTTGAGATACACTAATGAGATTGTGAACCAGTTTATCAACGTGATAAACTTGATCCAACTTGATCGTCCCATTAGTGACCACTCCAGTACCCGTGATGTTTCCTCCCTTGTTTCCCGCGAATGATACAAATCCCCGATTCCCACCCTTGAAGTCTGTAAGGAGACTTCTTTCCCCTGTCATGTGCCTGGAGCATCCACTGTCGACAAACCATTTGTTGTTTGGACCGGTGGTTATCTCCTGCACATGAAAGAAAATAGGTTAGTTATCACGGGGAACCCAAGCCATAACTGACTTGGTTATACCATTCTCGTCCACATACCTAAACTCTTTCAAATACCCATCTCGCCTTTCAGGTGACTTGGGTCGTTGAAGTGGAGTTTGTTGTGGTGCCGAGTGATGTAAATTCACTCTTTGCCGTTGAGTAGGCATTTGTTGTGGAGCTCTTGAATAATTATGATTATATTGCATTTCAGATTGAGATCCCAGAGCTCTAACCGGTGTGTGATGTCTAACAGGAGTGTGTGACCTAACTGGAGTGTATGCTCTGCTAGGTGTTGTGCTCCTATATTGTTGTTGAGGTCCAGACCTAGATTGATTAACGACTCGATTCGGTGAATTAGTCCTAACCACTTCCTTTGGTCCACCTTTTAACCGGTAATTGTTTCACAACCTGTTTTGGTGCAGCCTGCACAGTTTTCTCGGTACTCTGAGAACTACTAGTGCCCGCCACACTTGTTGAGGGTTTATTTTGTGTTGGCTTCCCTGTCTTAGGTGTAATGTCAATTTTCCTAAGCGGACAGTTAGAAGCAACATGCCCCTTTTCATGACATCTAAAGCAAGACATCTTGTCAATGGACTTCTTGTGTGTGCCCTTAGACTTAGGTGTCTCACTAGTGTCTGGTTCTTTTTGTGTATCTATAGTGACTGATTCATCATCCTGATCATTAAAATCAATTTTATGTTTTCCTACAGGTGTTTCAGTAGAGGATGACACAAATTTGACTTTCTTAATCTTGACAGTTGTATCAGTCACCTTAGGAAAATTTTCTTTTACAGGCTCAGACACATGTGCAGGTATTTCCTCTAAGTCTACTGATTTCTCAGTTTTCTCCTGAGGTTGAGGCACATAGTTGGCATTAAAAGGTGGAGGAATCTCATGAAATCCTAGACCTACAGGCTTTTTAGATTGGCGTTGAGCATCTAAAACTTTCCCTAGGTTCAGACTTGAGTTCCTAAACTTTTCTAGCTTACTATTAGCCTGAGCTACCTTCACTTTAGTTTCAGCTAGCTCTACTTCTTTGATCTTAAGATCTTTTGTCAAGGCCTCGACATGCTCATACATCAGTTCTAATCTAAAACACTGCTCACTTAGCTTGTCTTTTAGAACTATGACATCTTTTGCATCAGCCTTAAGCTTCTCCCTAAGATCTTGCTGAATATCAATCAGACTAGTGTTATCCGATTTCAATGAGTCGTTTTGAGCAGATATATTTTTATGTGATTCTAGTACTAGATTCAACCTGTCGTTAGAAGTAGCACATACAATACACAAGTCATGGAAAAGAGAGAAATTCAGACTTACCTTTGTATGATCTGATTCGGTGTTGGCCATCTGAGCGGCAAACTCCAGAAGCGTCTGATCATCCGACTTCTCCACCCACATCGGACTTCTTTCTTGTGGACTGTTGTCCCTTGTGTTCTGCTCTTCTCCTTCACATCCACTCTCAGTGACTTCAGCCATAAAGGCTCTAGCGTTAGATTCCGGATGTGAGCTCCAGTCGTAAGTACCATCCAGCTGTCTGTCGCTAGATAACAGACCAGCTATGTTTGCTTGACCGGATGATGTGCTCTGAAGATATCTCTGTTGAGATTGGTTCTTAAACTGTCCTTGATTCTGATTCTGCCCTTGGTAATTATATACCTTCGGTCTCTGACACTCTCTGGCGAAGTGTCCCAATCCTTGACAGTTGTAACATTTGACCTTGGACTTATCAAAGCCAATCCCTTTGTAATTCATGCGCTTGATGAATCGCTTAACCCGTTGGGTTACCATGGCCAGTTGTCATTTGAGATCCATCTCCTCAAGGTCATCAGGGTCTACCTGATCATAATCTTCATCCCAGAGTGCAGGATCGTTTATTTTACCCTGAATGTAGTTTCCATACGCGGCCACAAAGGATGCCAACAAATTCAAATGTTCTTCGGCCGATTTAGCGCTCATGGGCATCTTAGAGTAGCCCTGAGATGTTGATGCCGGTGTTGCTTGATGTTGTTGTTCTTCCGGTCTACCAAACCCTAAGAAAGCTCTATTCTGTGCGTCGTCAGGCTCTGCTGGTGACGACGTTTCTCTGGTGAAGAAGGCTGTAGCAGTCTTCATATCAGCTGCCACTGAAGGTTTGTATTTTCCAAAATACATGGCCGGATTTTGGACTTGCTCATAATATGTTTCTGCCTTCAGTAACTCGAAGTGATACGCCCTCAGCGTTCCCACTACATCCTCCAGAGATTGAGTATAGTATTTATCTTCATCGAGCTTAATCATGGCCACGTACATTGCCCATTTGGCTGGTATGGCATCCAAAAGCTTATTATTCTTTTCTGTTTCACTATTCTCTGATACCACTTGTAAGGTCTTGAACTACACAGATCTATCTAGACGCGACACCGTCAACGAGTGCGGAATCCTCGTTAACGGCTTGACGGAAACACCTCTCACACGGAACACGGAGACTATCAACACGCTGTACAGACGAACACGAACGCACCTACGATATGATTCTCTCCGAAAACACTCACTATCAGCTGATAAACTCGAGATCACCTTTTGCTAATTGCTCTCACGAATTCTGCAAAAGTCTGCTAATGATTCGAGTTAATCCCTAATTATAGAGCCTCATTCGAGTTTGTCATGGGCCAAACTCGAATCTGGCCCAAGGCCCATTCGAGTTTGTCCCCTTGACAAACTCGAATCTGCCTTAGAAGATACATTCGAATCTGCCTCTATGTTAAATTCGAATTTGTCACCAAATTCAAATTTCTCATGTTCAACATATATTTGATTATATTATTCAACTTATATTTGACTTAATCTTTGGATTTTATGTTTGAACACTTGTAATACATTACATCAAGTTCAAACACACAATCAATAACCATCAAACATATATAACCACATACATCAAATATCCAATTCTTTGTAATATTACTTGAACCAAAATGCTAGTACACTTAGACTGCTATCGTCACACAGGATGTACCAACATTCTTGAAATACATTACACCAAGTTCAAACATACAATCAATCAATATCAAACACACATAATCCAACATATATCAAACACTTGTTAATATCTAATATCAAGTAAATAGACTTACACAAAATGCTATCTAAACTTAGACTGCTATCGTCACACAGGATGTACTAACAACTTGCCAACCAGGTTTTGGAGAGGACTGTCATTCAAAGCCTTAGTAAGCATGTCAGCTAGCTGATTTTCCGTTGCTACAAAGTATAGCTCAACCGTTCCTTGTTCCACATGATAATTGATAAGTGATGTCGAACGTCGATGTTTTTCATTCTGGAATGTTGAAACAGATTCTTGGTGATTGCAATAGCAGCTCTAGATTCACAGTATATTGGAATCCGTGGGGCATTATTTCCATAGTCTCGAAGTTGTGTGTGCATTCAGAGGACTTGCAAACAACAGATCGTCGGCAATGTACTCAGCTTCACATGTGGACAAGGAAACACAATTTTGATTCTTGGATGACCAACTGATTAGTTTGTCTCCCAAGAGATGTAGCGTACCTGAAGTGCTTCATCTGTCCATGTGACATCCTACAAAATCTGCATTTTAATAAGCTATCAGCTGAAAACCTGTTCTTTTTGGGATACCAAGGTCTAAAGTTAGGAGTCCATTTAAGATAATGAAAACTTCGTTTCACAACAGTTAAATGAATTTCTTTTGGGTTTGCTTGACAACATGCACAAAAGGAGGGGGCAAACATAATGTCCGGTCTGCTCGCCGTAAGATAAAACAAGGAACCAATCATCCCATGATATGTCGTCACATTCACCGCTTGACCTTCGTCATCGGGTGAATAGTTGGTTCGAGTGCACATTGGAGTTTTCATCGAAGTGCAAAAGTCATATTTATACTTCTTGAGCATGTCAAGGGTATACTTAGACTGATTCATGAAAATTCCATTAGACATTTGTCTAACTTGGAGTATGACAAAAAAAGTTCATCTCTCCTATCTTATTCATTTCGAACAATGACTACATTAAGGTTGAGAATTCCTCACAAAACTTATGGTTTGTAGAAAAAAATATTATATCGTCAACGTATACTTGAATAAGCATGATATCATTGCCTTTCCTTTTAGTGAACAGAGTTGTATCAATTGTACCTTTTCTAAAGCCAGCTGAGAGAATAAAAGTAGAAAGGCTATCATACCAGGTGTGAGGAGCTTGTTTAAGACCTTAAAGTGCTTTATCGAGAACATAGACATGATGTGGGTTGTCCTCGACCTTGAACCCTTCAGGTTGTTTAACAAATACTTCCTCTCCGAGTATTCCATTGAGAAATGATATTTTTACATCCATCTGAAAAACAGTAAAATCTTTATGAGCAGGATATGCTAGGAATTTTCGAACTGCTTCCAAACTGGCCACCGGGGAAAATGTTTCATCATAGTCAATGTCTTCTTCTTGTCGGTACCCTTTCGCAACTGACCTAGCTTTATTCCTAACTATTATCCCATCCTCTTCTCGCTTATTTTTGAAAATCCACATGGTACCTATCATAGTTCTATCCATGGGACGTTGAACTAATCGTCAAACCTTTAATTGTTTGAATTAATTAAGTTCCTATTGCATGGTGACTATCCAATCGGAGTCTAATAGAGCTTCCTTCACTAACTTTGGTTTAGTTTGACTCAGGAATGCATAGTAAATACACTCATTTAGTGTGGCTCGTCGAGTTTGAACGGGTGCATCTTGGTCAACTATCACTTGATGTAAGGGGTGTACCCTTGTACATTTTGTCTCATGCTCTACTTAAGATGGGGAATTGGAGTCTTATATAGGATCCAGAGGGGCTGAGTCATCAACGTTAATTGGGTCGGGGAAATCATCGATAGTTGTTATTTCCATTGTGGTATTTTCGTGTGATTCACCAGCAGTGGGTACGATGATATCACTTGAGTCATTCGTGGGGTTGCCATCTTGTTTCTTGGGAACTGATTCGATAAAAATCATCAAAGAATTTGAGTAGTTCTGTTGATGTGTCGTGTGAGCTCGATGGTATTAGGTCAGTTGAGTGAAGTGGAATAGAACGGGTGGAGGAAATGATTTTCTCTGGATATGAGTCAGGAGTTCATCAAAGTGAACGTTTTATACTCTCTTGAATCGTTTGGGTTACTCGGTTGTATATTCGAAAAGCCTTGGATGATGCTGAATTTCCAACAAATATACCCTCGTGTGAGCAGTCATCGAATTTCCCTTTATCTCCCCTTTTGTCAAGAATAAAGCACGTGCAACAAGAGACATGAAAATATTTTATTAGAGGCACTCTGTTCTTGATAAGTTCATAGGGAGTTTATTGAAGCGTTTGTGCAATATGGAACAATTTTGTGTATAACAAGTTGTAACCATGCTTCTGCCTAAAGAGTCATTGGGAGCTTTGAAGAGAATAGCATTGTTCGTGCAGCCTTGACTAGCGTGTGATTTCTTTGTTCAACCACACCATTTGTTGTGGAGTTCGTGCAGTGAAAATTTGATGGTCAATCTCTTGAGTTACAAGATAATAAGCCGAATCAGAATTAGTGAACTGTGTTCCGTTGTCGGTGCGAATGGTTTAAGCTGACTTCTGGAGATGGTTTTTATACTTGCTTGAGAAAGTTGATCAGCACCTCAAGAGTTTCATCCTTTGATCTCAAGAAGTGAGTCAAGGTGTATAAGGAGTAGTCATCGACTGTGAGCATGACATACTTCTTACCATTTCTTGAGTCAAGTCTCGTTGGTCCGCAAAGGTCTATGTGAAGTAGTTCAAGTGGATTCTTCGTTGAAGCCTCGGTCTTGAGTTTAAATGACGACTTTGTCATTTTTCATGTCTCACACACATCGCAGAGATGTTCCTTTGAGTAGTGCAGCGAAGGTAGACCCTTTACGTAATGATTTACTACAAGCTTGTTGAGGTTATCAAAGTTTAAGTGAGATAATCGCTTGTGCCATAACCAAGAATCGTTGGATTTGGCCTTTGTAAACCAACAGACTTTGTCTTTCACTTTGATAGTGGAAAAATTGATGGTGTACAGTGAGGAATCTCGAGATCCAGTGAGTAGTTCAACACCTTCCTTGTTGCATATAGTGCATGACGAATCTCAAAACAAGACTTCCACGCCTTTATCCGATGCTGAAAAGATAATGTCCCAAACCTTCCACATATTCCACTTTTCTGAAGGGTCATGTTTCTAAAGTTCTAAATCTCCATAATCGACTCTGGTCGCGTAGTCGTTATTTCCAAAGCGTACTTGACCACAATGTTTTGTCATGAAGTTTGACAAAAGGTTCCTTTTTACCTGTCATGTGTCGAGAACACCCAGAGTCCATAACCCATGTTAGTTTCTCCTAGAACAGAGAGATCTTGTTAAGAAAAGTAGCACAATGACTTGGGATCACCGACTTAGAAGACATGCAAGGAAAAATGGGTCTAGTACAAGGTGTACAAGAGCCAGTGAGATGAGAATGGGTTCTACCTAGACGTAAGTAGAAGCTTTCTCACAGAAGAGTGGGTTTTGTATAGAGGTGCACATAAACCATATTGCAACATTTAGGAAACCTTAGGAACCCATTTTTGGATGGTTCCTTTGACAGCAGTCCTTTGGAATCCATTTGAAGATGGATTTGGTGACCTTTTTGACCTTTAAAACCTTAGGAATTGCAAGTTTCAATTCAATCGAATTCTTTAGAATCCATTTCATGATAGAACATGGAAACTGAGATTTTCGTTTCTTAGCCTTAGCATGCATTTTGTCCTTAACTAGTTCAGGTTTAAGCTTCACACGCCAAAAGTGATTTTGAGATAAAACACGTGAATTACTAAATAACATTTTAAATTATTGGAATAATTCAAAACATTACACTTAGATATTGAATTGTTCACACCAAAACTCAAATTGTTTGATCTTAATCTAGAAGTGAAAACTTGTGAAGACTTTAGTGGTGGCTTCCTAAGATGCTCGACCTTATTTTTCAGATCCTTAGAAATAGATGTCTTCTTGTCACTTTTCGTAAAATCTGAAACAAACAGAAAAGTGTGAGTTAGTGATTTTGAGGTGCTGAAAATTGGAATTATTTTGCTGGTGGATTTTGGAAATTATTTTTTACTCCTTGATTGGAGCATTCACCAGGATGAAAGAAACTTGGGAATTCAAGTGTTTCTTTGCCTTTATTGCCACTGTAATATTTTCAATTGGTGAACACTTATGGGACTCAATTTGAGCTTCTAAATCTTTGACAATTCTCAGGAGTGAAGAGAGATCATCATAAAACTTAGTATCGATTTTGAAAGAGTGTTCACGAAGTAAGAAAACTTTCTTTTCATGTTCAAAATCTTTTGTCAATTCTGAAATGTGTTCCTCTAGTTTTGTGATTTTTAAGTTTCTTTGAAAATTTTTAAAAAACATCATGGAGCAACCCCTTGTAAAGAATAGCTTGTGCAGCATGTTCATTTACTTCTCTCTCGTATTAATATGCACTCTCAAAAAGAGCATCCTGAAGATCAAAAGCTTCTTTTTTAGAGTCAACAGCTTCCTTTTGAGAACTTTTTAATTTATCTTCCAAAACAGAGATTTGATGTTCAAGAACTAGTTGAGGAATGTATGGATGAATTTTTGGCAAAACTTGTGTTGATGTCAATTCTTCCTCTAAATAACAGTCAATGCTTTCTTCCGAAAACTCAAGTTGAGTGTCGTCATAACTTTCATTGAGGTCGTCATAAGTAAGACTCAAACACATCTTCTTTGGGTTTTGTAATTTGTTTTCTTCTTCTTTAAAAGTGTCCTCCGAGGATTTTTGAAAGAAAGCTTTATATCATTGTCTCATATATTGAAAGTCATATAGTGTGGGCAGACAATAAAACATTATCCAAGGTTTTTGGATTTTCAAAACCAATGTCTATCTTTGAATTGTAAAACCAAGTTTCCTTTTGCTTATGCATATGTATGGTTTGATCTGTTTGTCTTAGTTTTAGCAAAAGATCCTTTTTTCTGAAATCATTTCATATCTATTTTTGTTTTCAGCACTTTCAAATTCAGCAAACTTAGTCTTTTCGTTTGATTCAATGAGCATTGATTCTAGTGTAGAGACTATTTCAGTTGTCTTGGTAACAGACGACTGAAGTTCTGCTTGTACGACTAAATCAAGTGCTCTTTCCTGATCAAGTGAAATGTAGTCATTACATTCCCTTTTCCATCGTTTTTCAAACATCTCACTTCGCTCCTTTTCTTCTTTCAGATGAGTTTCTAAGTCAGACACCTTATGATTAAAAGTTGCTAACCGAGAATATAAGGGTTAATAGACGAGTTGTGACTTACCTCAGATGCCTTACAAACCTGGCTTTGATACCAATTGTTAATCAACACTATTATTAGCACTTTTTATGCACTTGTGCAGTCGATTATCAATTAGTAAATTAGCATTCAGCAAGAATAAACAATGAAGAACATGATATTATCTTAAAATCGATGAACCCAAAAAACATCAAGTTTAAATCCAATCGACCAGCTCTGATACAAATTATTAATCATAGAAAGATAACTATCAATCATATGAACACATTAACACTTAACAATCATTAAATAATGAGAACAATAATAAAGCAATAATAGATAATGATTGGAATGAGGATGAAACCTTTACTCGGAGAGAATAGTCAGTACGTTTCCAGTCGTATATTGCAAATTAGCCAAAAGTTTATATTGACACCAAGCCCTAGACTATATATAGATAACAATTATGAATCGATTACAATTAGGTCCCTCTGCTCTAACTAATAAATAAAGACAAAACAACCCCTGGACATATATCAGAACTAATATAGTCAACATTAGCAAGTTTCTTCATTTTCATGATTTAGTTTCTTAAAAAAATTTTATTATTGTTTAAGTCCCTAAACTATTTTTGTCTTATCCAAAAGTGTATGTTAGACCTATTTGATTAGTTACCAAATAAATAACCTTAGTTATTTCACTTGATTAATGTTTAAAAAAACTCATCATCTTTCCATATTTTAGCGGTTAAGTCCTTAAACCTTTTGTTTTATCATAATTCAGTAGCCGATCAAAATATATATTTCTGAATAAGACAAATATAGTATAGGAACTCATACAATAAAAAAAAATTTAGGGACTTAACTAAAAAAAATTAGAAAAATTGATTGAGTTTTTCAATATTCACCCTAAACTTTAACCAATAATAGTTACATAAAGGACAACTATAGAATTACATTATCTTTTCATCTTTTTTATTAGGTTCTTCAATGGTTCAGTTTCGTCGGGTTGATCAATTCGGTTTCCTCGATTTGAGAATTTTTGAAGGCCACACGTAAAAGAACCGAATTCGCAAACATCCAAACGAAAACTGAAAAATAATTTGTAATTCGGTTTGGTTCTGTTCAGTTTCCAAATAAACCATATTAGCATATATTAGAATAATTGAACAAAGAAGCAGTTGAACTATTTTATATGGACTAATAAATAGTTTTATGCAAAAATAGAAACAAAAACATTCATAAAAATGGAAAGTACTTCATTTGACCTCAAAGGGGGGGGGGGGGGGGGAATGTAATAGAGTAAGAGACGTAATCTCACAGCGATGGGGTCTATGCGAGATGGCAAGACTCAGTCACAATCATACTCTACTTGTGTTGATCGACAATTTGGTTAGGTCCGATCAACGACACTTAATTACTATGGCCAACAGGAACTATGGGAGACTAGGAGATGCCAATAGTCACAAAGGCATAAGTCGAAAGGCAAAATGGGGAATATGGTTAACGAGAAACAATGACGGTAAAAGGTTAGGGGGTAAGGTTAGAAACAACAAACATTAAAACGTATAAGGCACAAACATCTAAAAGTAATATTAAAAAGATTATTCAATTCAGTTTTTTGGTTCGATTTGGATTGGACTATTTAAACCCACAAATCAATTTGAAAACCAAATATAGATTTCGGTTTGGTCTTAAATCAAATGTAAAATATAAAATCAAATTTGGTTTCGTTTTAATTTGGTTTTCAGTTTCTTTGGTTCAGGCCATTGATGATAAAGACTAAACACCGTTCAAGGTATGGGCGTTGAAATTCTTCAGCCGGTAAGCTCATCAAAAAAATCCTTCAACCCCTGTACTGGAGGTTCCTCTAATTCGGTAGGCGGTGCTTCAAGCAGTTTGTAGATACGACCCCGATGGGCATGCCTTAGATTTTCTTTTTCTTCTGTTGTCAGTGTTTGAACTTTGCCCTTAGAGTACCAATCTACCTGTGACACCCTTGCCACAATAACCACCATTACAATTCACCCAGGATTAATCACTAACACATGATTACATAAAGATCTGAATACTTAATAAAATGTGCGGAAGCATTAAAGTACATAAATTCAAGTAATACAAATGTTTTAAACACCCTACGGTGCTAGAAGGTTTCATGTCTAAGTCTACATACTCAAAAGTTATTACAACATCCCAAATGTATTACGACAACATTCCCATAAATCTGTTACCAAAATAAGCAGTATATATCTTCAAATACTTCAACAGACGACCTAGCTAGAAGGTCCCGCAGCAGATTTCCTTTTTCCTGTAAAAATTCAACAACTGAGGGGTAAGCGAATGCTTAGTGAATACCAATGATTTTACACATTCCACAAATCCTTATGATGCCCCCAAGAGTAACCGCGGTAACACATACCGTATACTCCACACGTACTCAAAGTACGCAAACCCGAGCCGCAGCTCCTTCGAGTTGACACTCGGCATAAGAAAAACCAACCATCTGAGGCAGACATAACATCGGGGATAACCTACTATCTATCCTGACCACAGAGGTGTCAAACTCTTGGTCATATAGCACAGTAACATCAGAGTACAGATGCGACCCGCAGGTCCATCGATAGGATAAACAACAAATGAACGGACATGCAACAAGTATGAATGTGCATCAACATATATGCAAGTTAGTAGAGTGCCAAACGAAAGTGAAACAACATGCCTCAGCAGGCAAAGAAAACATTAAGCAGATGCAGACATGTAAAAATTAAAGGTACTCACAGTGGGTGCGTTATTAAACTTCAAGTTAATTTTATTTCTACACGGGCTTTCAACCGGATCACAAAGTACCCCACTGTGGGTTAAATAACACCACAAGGGACCTGTTAAGTTAGTTGTATCAAAACATTGTGTCAATAACTGTTTAATTCTATAAAACCAAATTTTATAATTCTTGCAAAATTTGACCCGCACTTCGGATCCATGTCCGAATTCTGACCCCACCCGAATTCGGACCCCAATCAAGTTCGGACCACAGTCAAATTTGGACCATATGTAAATTCGGACCTCATCCGAATTCTGTCCCCAACCGAATTCGGACCTCATCCGAAGTTCAACACTTAGAAATTATTTTCTCTGTTTTTGAATATCCGGAGTCCGGACCTCATTATAAGTTCGAACCCATCCAAATTTGGACCAGATCCGAGTTCATCTCGGATCCGAATTCGGACCATCCGAATTTCGAACTTGTGCAGTTTTGTCATTTTCCATCATTTTTGGTACTAATTCAATATTCGAAATAATTTATATCAACTTGAATACACTTATTTTCAACCATTTTAACACTAATATTAACACATTTACATCTCAAAATGAACACTTTTTGTCCATTTTTGTCCAAACCGCCGAACACACACACACTAACACACACAAATCTCCGAAAATCATACTTATAGTGTGAATCTGATGCTGAAATTTAATATATAACATCTTATACACTAGATTTGAACGAATCCACAACAATATAACACATGCATTCATATTTGCAACTCCAAATCTATGTTTCGGTTTTTATAAAAACCGAATCAAATGTTCCCCAAATTCGAAATTTAAAGGATTTCTTACCTCAAATCTTCGATTGCAGTGTTGATAGTTCCTTTGAATGATCTTGATTCCAACTTTTTAAATTTGAATTCAAAAATTTGATGATCTTGAATTGTAGAGAGAGAGTGAGCCGAGAGATGAGAGAGTTTAGTGAGAGAGAGTGAATTGGTGAAATGAAATGAATTAATGACTGTCCACCCTTTTATTACACACTTTTGGCTCTTGACATATCTAGTCCATCCACTTATCCGGTTCCATTAAATACTGATTTTATAAAATAAAGAATTTTATCTTTATTTTAATATCCGTAACAATTTAATAATTATATTCACTTTAAATAATTTTGAAATTTCTCAATTTTCCGAATAATGCAACCAACTTTATAATTAATCCAAATTCAGTACCAACTTTCATAATCCAACTTAAATTACAAAATTTAACAATTCAACTGATTAAACCTCAATTTCACTAATTTAATTCTAAGGATGTTATAGCATGGGCTCCACCACGCTCAAACTTCGTCCTCGAAGTTAATTGGATCCAAAAAGTTGCGGATACTTCTTCACCATTTCAGACTTAGTTTCCCAGGTATGATTGGCTCCTTTATGATGCTTCCAACGTACAAGCACCATCTCTATCTCTTTGCTCCTCAGCTTCTTTACTTTAGTATCCAATATACATTCCGGCTCCTCCACGTATCGAAGCCTTTCGTCAATCTCTAGCTCAGTGTGATCTGCCCAATCTTCGTTGCCGGTAGTGAATGATTTTCTAAGGTTCCCCACATGGAACACCGGGTGTATGCCCGACATTTCTTCAGGCAACTCTAAACGGTAAGACTGGTTTCCTACTTTCTCGACAATCTTGAATGGCCCAACAAATCTCGGAGCCAACTTGCCTCTCTTTACAAAACGAGTAACACCCCTCATTGGTGATACTTTCAGATATACCCAATCATTCACCTCAAAATTAATTGGTTTGTGCCTTCTAGCGTAATAACTTTTCTGACGACCCTGGGCCGCTTTCATATTCTGTCTAATCAGTTGTATCTTCTCATTTGTCTCCTGTAATAATGTCGGCCCAGCAATCGGCGTTTCTCCTGTTTCTCTCCAACACGTAGGAGTCCTACACCTTCTCCCATATAAAGCCTCAAACGGCGCCTTCTTTACTGTCGAGTGATAACTGTTGTTATACGAAAACTCTATCAATGGCAAATGGTCATCCCAATTGCCACCGAGATCCAATACACATGATCTCATCATATCCTCCAAGGTAAGGATGGTCCGTTCACTCTGATCATCGGTTTGCGGACGGTAAGCCGTGCTCATCGCAATCCTCGTACCTAATACTTCTTGCAATGCCGACCAAAAGTTTGAAGTAAATCGGCTATCCCGATCCGATACTATGGATTTAGGTACTCCGTGTCTAGAAACAATCGCGTCCATATAAATGTGAGCCAACTTTTCTAACGAGTAGCTTTCCCGAATTGATATAAAGTGTGCCGACTTGGTCAATCTATCAACTATTACCCAAACTGCATCATGCTGACGCCTAGTCTTCGGCAACTTGGTGACGAAATCCATTGTTATGTGTTCCCACTTCCATTCCGGAATGGGAAGCAGTTGCAAACTGCCGTATGGTTGCTGATGTTCGGCTTTCACAAGCCGACAAGTCCGACATGTCTCAACATCCTGGCCTATATCCTTCTTCAGTCCCGGCCACCAAAAGTCTGCTTTCAGCTCGTTGTACATCTTTGTGCTCCCGGGATGTACAGAAAACTTGGATTGATGTGCTTCTTCGATGATCACCTAACTCATACCGTCAAACTTCGGCACCCAGATCCTTCCATATATACCTTTCAATCCCTACTCACTTGTTTCTATATTCTTAATTTGTACCCTAATATCTTCAGCACCAACATTTTCTTCTTTCAAGGCTTCTTCTTGAGCGGCCTTAACATCATTAATAATCGTGGAAGTTAACATGGTAGACGTCATCATGTAGCAGCAGTCCTTAGAGTAGGCCTTACGGCTTAATGCATCGGCTACTATATTAGCCTTTCCGGGATGATAAAGGATCTCACAGTCGTAATCCTTTATTTGTTCCATCGAACGTCTCTGCCTCATATTAAGCTCTTTCTGGCTGAAGATATACTTCAAACTCTTATGGTCCGTGTAGAGTTGACACTTAGTTCCGTACAGATTATGTCTCCACAACTTCAATGCAAAAGTGACAGCTGTCAACTCAAGATCATGAGTTGAATAATCCTTTTCGTGTTGCTTTAACTGTCTCGAGGCATACGCAATCACTTTTCCACGTTGCATCAGCACAGCACCTAACCCCAGTCTCGATGCGTCCGTGTAAACCACAAAATTATCATTGCCCTCCGGTAGAGCAAGTATCGGTGCTTCACTTAATGTCTTTTTCAAGATATCAAATGCCTCTTGCTGCATGGTTTCCCAAAAAAACGGTGCATTTTTCTTTGTTAATGCAGTCAAAGGAACTGCGATCTTTGAAAAATCCTTAATAAACCTCCTATAATAGCCCGCCAACCCCAGAAAACTTCTAACTTCTGTAGTTGAATGAGGCGGTTCCCAGTTTCTTATGGCTTCAACTTTAGCTGGATCTACAGAAATCCCATCTCCCGAAAATCACATGTCCAAGAAATTGGATATGTTGTAGCCAAAACTCACCCTTTGAGAATTTGGCATACACCTTCTCTTTTCTCAACAGCTCCAATAACTCTGCTAGATGAATAGCATGCTCCGCTTCAGACTTGGAATATACCAAGATATCGTCAATAAATACAATCACCGACTTATTTAGCATCGGTCTGCAAACTCTGTTCATTAGATCCATAAAAACAGTCAGGGCATTGGTTAACCCGAAAGGCATCACCAGAAACTCGTAATGCCCATACCGAGTTTTGAATGTTGTTTTAGGCACATCATCTTCTCGTACCTTCAACTGATGGTATCCCGACCTCACGTCAATCTTAGAAAATACACTCGCCCCATGCAATTGATCAAACAAGTCATCTATCCTCGGCAGCGGATACTTGTTCTTTATTGGCAGCTTATTCAGCTCCCGGTAATCAATTCACATCCTCATAGTGCCATCCTTCTTCTTAACAAATAATATCGGAGCTCCCCATGGAGATGAACTCAGTCGAATGAAGCCCTTATCCAACAACTCTTGAAGTTGTTTCATCATTTCTTGCATCTCTGTAGGAGCAAGGCGATATGGAGAACGAGCTACCGGTGCAGCTCCAGGGATCAAATCTATTCGGAACTCCACTTGTCTCTCAGGTGGCACGCCAGAAAAGTCTTCCGGAAACACATCCGGGAATTGTGACACAATCGGCCACATTCTTCTTCTCAGCCTTGGCATCAATAGCATATGCCAGGTAGGCGTCACACCCCTTTGCAACAAGCTTTCGGGCTTTTGCAATGGTCAATAAGCACAGATCCCACTTCTCCTATCCCCATATATACAGATTTCACACCCCTCCAGAGTAGTTATCTTTATCATTCGCTTCTTACAAACTATATGGGCTTCATTCTCAATCAACTAGTCCATCCCGATAATCACGTCAAATTCACTAAATGCTATAGGGATCAAATCAAGATTGAAGACTACATCTTCAATCACTAATGTGCAGTTACGGTATACGTGATCTACTTTGACTAGAGTGTTACTAGCAGTTTCTATGTCAAGTACGGCAGATAACTTAGATAGTGGCATGGCAAGACGTTGTGCAAAAACAGTAGACACAAAAGAATGGTTGGCACCAAAATCAAACAGCACTCGTGCAGGTAAAGAGTTAACTATAAGCGTACCCGTAACCACTTACGGGTTTTTCCTTGCCTCCTCCGCCGTTATCTGAAAAGCACGAGCCGGTGCCCTTTATGGCTGGTTCCGGCGGTTGACTGAACCACCACTTGATCCTCTAGATGATCGAGTTGACGTTGGAGCAGCAGCCGGAGCATTCTTTCGACATTTCCTACTATAGTGCCCCCATACACCACATTTATGGCAGGCATCCGATTTTCATGGGCATTCGTTCTGGTAATGGCCCTATTCTCGTATACAACCATGGTCAATTGTAGATCTTCTTCTGTTAACCCACCAGGAGCCCCTGAACCTCTTTCCCCAACTTGTTCAGCTTCCACTCCCCCTACAACCTGCATCTCCCCCTCAGACTGAATCCTGGGGCGTTTCTCCCCCTCAGGAAGAACAGGGTCATCCTGATCATCATGTTTTTTCTTTTGGGATTCAGCCACTGCCGACTCCAGGCGATCTAAACGGTTGTTCAATTGATCCTGTACTTGAAGAACGAGCCTTCTTAGGCTTTCAACCTGATTGGAGAGGACAGTGATTTGCTGTTGGACTGCTGAGGATTGTTGGACTGATGGGGTTCCTGGTGGCAACTCCTGAGTTGCAACACCCTTAACCTTCAAAAATGAGAAAAAGGCGATATGCTGCTCCTCGGAAGCTACCTTAAAGGCGTCCCACGTCAGCCCGGGAAACGAAACCGGCAGCACGCAGAGCTGCCGTTAACATCTCGAGATAAATCCCAGGATGGCCTGAAGTTGACGCGTTTGTGTATCAACAACAGTACTTCCTTTTGTCCTCTCTGCATCCCCTTTTGCGGGTGCAGACCCGAAAGTTGTTGGAGTCGCCACGGAGGCGGCTCTATCATGAGTGGACGCCATGGAGGCATCGTGCATAGTGTTATGGGGTGGAGTGTGAGCTGTGGTCAATGGAGGGTCGGTCACTGGGGGCGGCGAGTGACCTATTTCAAAATCACCTCTCTCCGAGTGAGAGGGTGATGGTGTATGTGCAATTTTCCCCATGCAATGAAACAGTTTCCCTTAGACGGGAAGCTGAGTGGATGGTGAGGGTTTGTTCGACCACTGGACTAGTGGTCTTATACTAGTGTCTGGCTAATAGGGCTAGAAACACCCTCAGTTATTGTTCTCTCTGCCCTCAATTGGTCAGAGACAGTTCTTTCAGAATCTACCGTCTCTGCCTGTTCACCTACGACTCCCTCCTTCTCTATATAAACCTCCTGCTCCCCAGAACCCAATATGTTGTGTATTGCTTCCTCAATTCCCTCAGCCTCACTCATATGAACCTCACCTTCGGATTCGGTAGGTTCAGTCGTTCTAACTGAACCTCATCCGGATACACGACCCTTAGATATTTCCTTACCCTTTCTTCAGTTTGGTCCGCCAGATATATCAATGATAGAGGAATGTCCATGATCGGGATATTTCCAGTATCTATCGGAATTTTTACTCTTTCAAGTGTAACGGTCTTGTACACATCTGCCTCTGGACGCTCATGGATGTCGTCGTCGTTGTCCATGGAAAATTGTTTGAACAGCTGAAGGAAGCGTTGGAAGGGGATGAACTTCCTTTCTCTTTTGGTTCCTCTGTCCAGAACTGCTCTTTTTAGCTCCTCGAATATGTATGCCGCATAATCGAAACGTCGGTCATGAGTGAACGCGGGAAACATAGCGAGCACCTTTGTTGAGGTCGAATCATGGCGGGAGTGCTTTCCGGTAAAGCACTTGTTGAGCACATCGAATAAGACCCTCCAGTGAGACTGGAGTTGCTTGGTCTCGAACTCAGATGGCTTGGTAAGGTTGCTATCATAGCCAATTGTCAGTATCTCTTGTAGGGTTTGGGCTGGTGATGGGATAGGTGCAAAGGCGTATTTGTTGAGTGAGATGTTTTCAGCGGGAAGGCGGAGAATGTGGTGGATGGCTTGAAGGGTGAGCTTGATGGGAACAGAGTCTATGATGGTGGTGAAATGAGGTTCTGCCTCATTAATGAACGTAAGGTGGTGCCAGAATTGTTGGAGATATATTATGGGAACGGAGATGGCAGTGGTTAAGGCATAGAAGATGGGGTGGCCTTTGAGAATATCAAAAGTGATATCCTCGGCTTCATGGCGGAAAATGGAGAGGTCAAGCTGCCAGTTGTGGGGGGCAAACACGGTGAATTGGGTTGATGGTAGAAGAGTTTCCTATGGCACTGGGCGTTGTTGTTTGGGATTGGAGGATGGGGAATGGTTAGGGTAATTTGAGGATCCGTAAGTCCTGTAAAAATGCAACATACTTAGTTTATCAGACTTGTATAGTGGATACGTTGATATTAAGTCTGAAATAAGTGTGAATATGAACCCGTCTGTTCTGTTTAAAGCATTGAGATTTTTATCAGTAAAATGTAACTTCTACTGAATAAAATTGAAAGTCGATCGTTTAGAGACCAATGTTAGAATAGACGTGTTCACTCAAACACTTATTTTAACTATAACCAATGGTGCAAAGGACATGGAATATTTATTTTGTTTTTGATTTTAGTGAAATGCAAAAATGAAAAAGTTTTAAAAAAATCGTAAGTGTTGAAATTCGGATGGACCGAATTTCGGATGCAGGATGAACCGAATTTCAGGTGCAAGGGAAATTCGGGTGAAACGATCCAAATTTCTGGTGGGATAGAAATTCGGATAGAATGATGCATGAAATTAAAAACTAAGAATGAAACTAAAAGATGAGGGTGGGTACTGAAATTCGAATGGATCCAAATTTCGGGTGATGTGAAGTATTATGAACACTTAGTCATTAAAATGAATATCACAAATTTTGGATGGGAATCGAAATTCGTGTGGACCCGAATTTCGGGTGGTCCGAGACAGTTACTTAGTTGAATTAAAAGAATAAATGATATTATATGGAGCCATCCGAATTTCGGGTGAACCATATAGTATATTTATAATTTGTATAAGTGTTGTCATATGATCCGAATTTCGAATGGATCAAATAATTTAGATGGGTCCATGAATTGAAACAAATAATCTGAAATTTTGCCTAAGTGGAAGGCACCCGAATTTCAGATGAATCCGAAATTCGGATGTATCCAAGTTCGAGACTTAGGCAAAATAGCAGTTAATGTGTTCATGCACATGCAAACGTGAACAGTTCTAAAAAGTCATAAAAATGCATAAAAATGCAGATGCTAATGCTAAAAGTGATAAGGAACCTTTTATATAATTACACTAACATAAAATGAACTGATTTACTAACCTAAAAAAGCAAAAAACAGAGTTTAAAACCCTTAAAAATTTGAAAATATAAAAACTGTAAAAGAAGTTAGAATGTAAAATAAAGCACTATAAATGTTACCTGGTAGTAGATTGGCAAGAAAACGCAAGAAAAATGAGTGAAAACGATTGAGAAATGAAGATTTGAGCTTGAAAAACAGTTGTTAATGGCGGTGTAGGGGTGTTTTGTGCGTCGGTGAGAGAGAGAGAGAGAGAGAGAGAGAGAGAGAGAGAGAGAGAGAGAGAGGAGGAGGAGAAGAAGAAAAAGGAGGTAGCGTAATGGAGAAGAAAGACAACACGCCTATTTATATAGGCGGGTCGGGTCGGGTCGGGTTGTTTGAAGGGATTCGTGCATTTTCCTTGTATCGGGCCACTCTCAGCCGATTTCATCAACACATTGGGCTAAGTGAAATATAAATTAAACTAAATAAAATAAAAAAAGGAGCCCAATAAAAATCTTTTTGTGTTTTCTTTTTTTAAAAATACTACGGAATAATTTAACTAAACTCAACAAAATAACTAAACTTAAAATTAATTTAATTATCCTACTAACTAGGACTTAACTAAATAATAATAATAATAATAATAATATAAGAACCAAAAATATATTTTTGAGTTTTTCGTTTAAACTATCAGAAGATACAAAAAAATTTTATCTAAGACATAAAATAAAATCTTTTTGAGTTTTTGATAATTTAAGACAAGCAAACATATTAGATAAAACATAAAATATTTTTGTGTCTTTCTGAGATATTACTTAAAAATAAAATTAACTTAAGAATAAAATACGAGAAAATAAAAACTAAATTAATGTACACTAAACATCCTGATTTGACTCCCCCTCAATTAAACAATTATCCTTTTAGATCTAATCCCTAGAACCTTTTTACCCTTTAAAATACTGACAAACCTGGAAATATTCAGCGTCCCACTTAATTTTGAACAATTCACATAGTAACTTTTAGGATCATTAATCATTCAAAATATACATAGATCAAGAAATATAGAACTTAATTTTGTGACACAGCCTTTAAATTAATATAACAGATATTTTCCAAATAAAGAAATTTCAAACACTTATATGTATGAAATAGAAATATTTAGAATAAATCTGGAATTTAACTAGAAGTTGGATTCAACATGCCGATTTGAGATACCAAGAACTGAAAACAATGTTCGTCTAAAGCCTTAGTAAAAATATCAGCAAGTTGAAATTTAGTGCCTACAAAATAGAGTTCAATTCATGGGAGTTACGATACTCATGCAAGAGTCTAACTTATACTTATTGAGAATGTCAAGAGTATATTTCGACTGGTTCACAAATATCTCATTTTGAAGTTGTTTGACTTGTAATCCGAGAAAAAAATTCATTAACCCATCATACTCATCTCAAACATGGACTCCATTAGGGATGAAAAATCCTTTCAAAAATTACGGTCAGTAGATACAAATATAATATCATCAACATATATTTGGTTTAGCATTATGTGCTGGCCTTCCCTTTTAGTGAACAATGTTGTGTCCACCACACCTTTGTTGAAACCAGCAGAGATAAGAAAGTTTGAAAGACTATCATACCATGCTCGAGGTGCTTGTTTCAAACCATAGAGGGCTTTATCTAGCATATAAACATGGTATGGTTTATGTGCATCAATAAATCCTTGTGGTTGTTCAACATACACCTCTTCATTGAGTTCACCGTTCAGGAAGGCTGTCTTGATGTCCATTTGGTACACCTTGAAGTCTTTGTGTGCCGCGTACGCCAAGAAGATTCTGATTGCTTCAATCCATGCAACTGGAGCGAAGGTCTCGTCATAATCTATTCCTTCTTGCTGTCGGTAGCCTTTGGCGACTAGTCTTGCTTTATTTCTTATCACGATGCCATTTTCGTCTCGTTTATTTTTAAAGATCCACTTTGTTCCGATTATGGTTTGGTCCTTTGGTTTGGGAACTAACCGCCATACTCTGAGTTGTTCGAATTGGTTGAGTTCTTCTTGCATTGCCATAATCCAGTCTGGGTCTTTCAAAGCTTCATCCACATGAGCAGGCTCTATCATGCTAAGGAATGACACAAAGAAACATTCATTAGCAGATGCCCTTCGAGTTTGGACCCCGGTGGAGATATCACCAATGATTTGTTTGGTAGGGTGACTCCGGGTCCATTTCATCTCGTGTGGAAGGGGTGAACGTGAAGGAATCTCAGTGGTGAGTGTGGGGATGGATGAAGAGTTATGGTCGATGGTTTCGTATAAAGGTACCACTGGTTCCGGTTCAGGTTCGGCTCGATCTTCTAGAGGGATAATGTTTGGAACTATGTGTGAGGGCATTACATGAGTGGATTCAACTGGAGATGTGTCTGTGGATGAAGTGGAAGGTGGAGGTGATAAAGTGGAAGGTGGATCGGATGGTGTTTGTTGAGCAGTTGAATCGTTGGAGGATTTGTTAACTACAGAAGAAGAAACAGGAGAAGGATTAGCACTAGATCCAAAAAGTTCTACATAAAATGGATCAAATAAATTAACTAAGTCAGAAGAAGATTGAGATGAGTCTCTAGGCATTGGTGTAATGCGTTAGTCCTGATTGGTCAACTTCAGGAGCCAGTTCAGCCATTTCATCGAATGTGACATGCACAATCTCATTGACTGTCCTGGTACGAGTGCTGAATGCGCGATATGCCTTCGAATTAGATGAGTATCCAATGAAGATCGCTTCATCCGCTTTCTCATTGAACTTCTCGAGGTTGTCCTTGTCGTTTAGCACATAGCACCTGCAACCAAACACTCGTAAGTACTTGACATAAGGAGTTTTATTGAAGCGCTTATGGATTATGGAGCGATTTTGCGTGTAGCAAGCTGTTGACACGGCTTCGGCCCACAAGAACGGAGGTAGCTTTGAGTAGGTCAGCATTGTGCAAGCAGCTTCCACGAGGGTACGGTTACGCCTCTCAACGATTCCATTTTTTTGAGGTGTTCTAGCAGCTGAAAACTAATGATGAGTACCTTTAGATCGAAGGAAGCTCTCAACTACTGAGTTCTTGAATTACGTGCTGTTGTCAGATCGGATTGATTGTACAGACAGCTATTGTTGGGTTTCGACACTCTTGATGAAGTCTATGATTTCTTGAGTTGTCTCATCCTTGGATCGCAAGAATTTAACCCAGGTATATCCCGAATAGCCATCAACGATAATCAACACATACCACTTCCCATTTATGCTTTGTGTTCTCATGGGACCACATAATCCATGTGAAGTAACTCCAATATTCTCTTTGATGATGGTTCGGGTTTTGGCTTGTGAGATGATCTTTTCATCTTTCCTTTCTCACACGCTCCACACTGATGGTCCTTTTCATAGCGAAGTTCTGGGAGTCCCTTAACCAGTTGTTTCGAAGCCAGCTTGTTTATATTGTCGAAGTTACCTTCGGTGCCATAATTAAGAGTCTTTTGACGAGGCTTTTGATAATAGGCAGATGTCATCCTTGATCATAAGCTTGGCTACGTCTATGGTGTAAAGGTTTAAGTTGTGGGAACCAGTTAAAATCTATTTTCCATCAATGCTCTTAACACTACAGTTCTTAGCCCTAAATGTGACCTCTAGCCCTTTATCACAGAGTTGTTCTATGTTAAATAGATTATGTGATAACCCCTCAACATAGTCAACATCCTTGATGACTAGATTATTTAAGACTAAATCCCCATATCCTTTGATTTGAGCATGATTGTCGTTACCGAACTTTACTATCCCACAATACTGTTCTACAATGTTAGACAGTAATTCTCTCCTCCCAGTCATGTGATTTGAGCAACCCGAATCCATATACCAGATGGATTTTGTCTAAAAAGAAAAATTGCATAGAATGAAAATCTATGGGCATTAAATAAATCCATCGGTTAACGTGCAAACCGTGTTCTGAACCGAGTTGTTCAGAAAACATGAGGAGTTTAGACTGGGTCCTGAGCTGAGTGCACAGAAGCCAAACATGTTGGTTTAAGCACAACCGACAAACAGAAGAACGGGTCCTTGTCTAAGATAAATAGAAGCCAATTCATTGAAGTGCGGGTCTTGATCTGAAGTAACTAAGAACCATTTACATTAAAATCACACAACTTTGGGTACCCATCTTAGGATGGGTCCTTTTGGGTTAGGTGTTCCAGGTGTATATGGCACGTTTATAGTCTTAGGAATCCATACTGCAGTTTTGTGTGGACTAAATGCAGAGCCTTTTGGAATCCATTTAAGTTTGGATTCAAACGGCTTTGGAACCTTAGGCGATGAAATTGCCTTTGGTTTTGGACGTCTTGAAACATGTTTTACATTTGCTTTAGGTTTGGGCATTGGCAAAGTACAAGTCTCAAGTTTTGTTGTGGCCAATGATGCACTATTCTCTATTTTCTTTTTACGAATTCTTTTTGCAGGATAAGGCACGAATTTATTCATTTCAGGTACTTGATGTCGAAAATGAGTTGGACATAAATTAAACAAATCCCTAAATGAATATTTCAAGAAAGAAACAGAATTCGATACATCATTACAAACATTGTTTTCACAGATTACATGCATCGTATCTCTAGAAACAAAATCAACTGGCATTAAGCCTTCCTCACAAAGAAACTAGAAAAGTCTTGCATGGATATTTTTGGCACTCTTCTCACATGATCTGTAGGAACAAAACGATGAGAGTCAGTTAGTTTGGAAGACTTACACTTGGAGAAATTCCTTGGTTAGTGGGTTTCTTGGAAGACTTAGATTGACTCTGAGTCTTCTTTGAAACCTCAGCTTTGGAAGATTTTGAGCACTCACCTTCACAAATGATAGAAGGAACTTCAATCTTGGCTTTACCTTTTTCAGATGATGCAAGAGGGACTTTGGTATGATGAAAAACTTTTGAGAGATTTAAGTGAGAAATTAATCTTTCTGAAACCATGTCAAACTTTTCTTTGTAGATGATTGATTCTACATTTTGTTCAAAACTTTGATTTGCCAATTTTTCCTTGCTCTTGAGAAGAGCTTCTTGATAATCAAGGGCTTTCCTTCGAGCTGTCCTTAAGTCCTTTTCTAAAACACTATTTTGTGTTGAAGAACTTTTGTAGGAACATAAGGATGAGGGATTGGTTTGACAGGTTCGGCATTCATTTCAGCTGATGAATAGCTAGACAAGAAGTCCTCCTCTAGAGTAGGTACTCTATAAGGGTAACTCTCATTTAGTTCGTCGTATTTAAAAGAGATTTCCTTTTCTTTATTTTCAGTTCGATTCTCATCCTCTTGGGTTAAGTCTTCTTCTGATGAAATGTAAAAGAAAGACTTAAACCCAGCACCCATATACCTCATATCATAAAAAATTAGTAAAACTGACTAAACCTTTTCCAAATGCTTAGGATTTTGAAAACCAATTCCTTGTTTGGAGTGATAAAATCTAGTCTCTTTGGGTTGATTTAGGTGAATAGTTTGTTCAGTTTGACCCCTTTTAAGAAATTCATCATCTAAGGTTTCTATTCGTGAGTACAAACCTATTCTCTCTTCTTCAATCATTTTGTATTTTTCCAGATTGTCTAAGTTTTCCATGCTTACTGACTCTAAGCGTTTTGAAAGAACAGACATTTTAGATTTTAAGGAGTTCTTTTCCTCAGTGATTTTATCCATACAACTCTCAAGGTAAGTATTCCTATCCTCGGCATCTACTTTATCACTCAAAATTTTCTTTAGCAACTCATAATTGTTTAGCCACTTTTCATATTTGTCAGATGTTTCTTTTAAGGATTGGGTTAGATGTTCAGCCTTGACACACTTTTCTTTTTTAGCATTAAACCTAGCTTCTAGCTCAAGTATTTATGTGTGCAAGTTACATTCATTTTGTACAGATAAATTATTTACAGACTCATGAATGTAAAAGGAATGTACCTCGTTTGTCTCTGAATCTGCCGTGGAGCACTCTGAGTCCCCGGACTTGGCCATCAGACAGGCTGTAGAGTCTTTCATTTTTTTCCCCCTCTACAGTCTTGTCTGATTCAGAATCTAAATTAGTCGCATAATCAGTCAGTCCAACTCTGTCAACCATATAGCAATTCTGCCGCTATCATCTTTATCGTCAGATTCATTGTCAACCCAATAGTCTTCTTGTGCTACCAGAGCCATTGCGTCAGATCTTTTCTTCAGTGCCTCAAGATTTCTCTCAAAATAACCGATATCATGCTCAAACTGGTTCTTGCATTCCCGGGCAAAGTGACTCGGTTTCCCACATTTGAAGCATAGTCGTTCATCAGTTGCTTTGGGTTCATCAGCTTTAGGCTTGTCCTCTCTTCGTTCAGCTGGCCTTTTGTCAGCTCGGCGTGGTTCGCGGCTATCATCCCGACGATTATACTCCCTCCTATCGTCTCTTCTATCATAACGCCTTTCGTCTTGAACTCCGTGCCGTTATCTGATCTGATTGATTGTACTGACAGCTGCTGTTGGGTCTCGACACTCTTGATAAAATCAGTGATTTCTTGAGCTGTCTCGTCCTTGGAACGCAAGAACCTGACCCAGGTATATCGAGAATAATCATCAACGATAACCAACACATATCGTTTTCCATTTATGCTTTGTGTTCTCATCGGTCCGCATAAATCCATATGAAGTAACTCCAAAACTCTTTTTGTTGATGGTTCGGGCTTTGGTTTGTGAGATAATCGTTTCATTTTTCCTTTCTCACATGCTCCGCACAGATGGTCCTTTTCGTAGCGCAACTCAGGAAGTCCTTTGACCAATTGCTTCGCAGCTAGCTTGTTGATGTTATCAAAATTCAAATGGGATAATCTTCGATGCCACAACCAAGAGTCTTTTGAAGAGGCTTTTGATAGTAGACAAATGTTATCCTTAACTACAAGCTTAGATACGTCAATGGTGTAAAGGTTAGATTTTCGGGAACCAGTCAAGATTTCTTTTCCATCCATGTTCTTAACACTGCAGTTCTTAGCCCTAAATGTTACTTCTAGTCCTTTGTCGCAGAGCTGTCCTATGCTAAAAAGATTATGAGATAACCCTTCAACATAGTCAACGTCCTTGATGACCAGATTATTTAGAACTAAGTCCCCGTATCCTTTTATTTGATCCTGATGGTTGTTCCCGAATTTCACAGTTCCGCAATACTGTTCAACAACGTTGGACAGCAATTCTCTTCTTCCTGTCATGTGCTTGGAGCACCCCGAATCCATATACCAAATGGACTTTGCCTGAAAAACATATAAATTCATATAATGAAAAACTATATGCATTCAAACGCATCCATTTTTAATTCACAATCAAACTGTGTTCTGAACCGAAATGTTCAGAAAACATGATGAGTTAAGACCGGGTCCTGGGCTGTGTGCACAGAAGCCAAACGTGTCGGTTTAAGCACAACCGACAAGAAAAAGAACGGGTCCTAGTCTAAGGTAACTAGAAGCCATTTCTTTGAAGCACGGGTCTTGATCAGAAGTAACCAAGAACCATTAGTCGGACTCCTACTCAAAAGACCGTTAGTCCAGCGGTCGCAACAACCCCAACCATCCACTTGGTTTCCCCTCAAAGGGAAACCACTTCATTCCACGGGATCTTCCTCACATGCCATCACCCTCTCATTCGGAGAGTGGCGGTGTTGAAAGAGGTCACACTCCTCCCCACGTGACCGACCTTCCTTCGCCCACGATTCCATCCCCACAAATAGACACCGTGCACGATGCATTTGTGGCATCCCCAAGAGCTGCCTCCGTGGCAGCTCCCGAAACTTCCAGATCTGAGCATCCCGTAGTGGAGCCAGAGATGACGGAAGGAAGACCGGGAGTGGCTCAATCTACGCCGTCCACTTCCGGCCATCTCCCCATCAATTTGGAGATGTTAACGGCAGCATTACGTGCTGCCGGAGTTATCACCCGGGCTGACCTGGACGCCCAAAGGGAGGCAGCCGAGGAACGACATACCGCCCTTCTTTCTCTTATAAAGGGTAAGGGTGTCGCCTCCGAAGCTGGCCCCTCACCAGGATCCCATTCAGTCCAACTTCAAATGGCGGAGCTCTCTGACAAACTGGACGCACTTAATCGCCTAATCCTTCAACTCCAAGAGCAGCTAAATTCAAGGATGGATCGCCTTGAGTCGGCGGTTATAGATCTTCAATGCCGCACTCAGGCCGAAGCCCCCAAAAGAAAACATGACGACCAGGACGACCCTGATCGTCATGAGGGGGAGAAGCGCAGAAAAGTACAATTTGAGGAGCCCATGCTGGGTATAGGGGGAGCAGAGACCGCCGAGGGGTCTGAATTTCAGGGGTCGGGGGAAAAGTCACAGGAGGCTCAGGAGTACATGCTAATAGAAGACGAGCCGATGGTCGAGGGTCCAGCTCCACTGGATCCAATGACAGCCATGGTAGAATTTGAGGAGCCACACGAGAAGGTTGAAATCATATTAGTTTCTGATTCAGATTCTGATACCGAGGACACCCAACCACTTTTAACTCCTAAGCCTGAACCTGATTCTCCAACCAAAAAATCCTCATCCTCTTCCTTCGATTTCCTGAATTCACCACCCAGAGCCCAACAGGAAGACATACTCTCATCCATCCAAGCTCCCCCATCACTAAAAGAATCCCACATTACAGTCAGCCCACCAAGATCCCCAAGCCCTCCACCAGTCCAACAAACCCAACGCTCAGGTCCCTCCCCAACAAAAAGGGTTGACTGCTTCGATGAGACTCCGGAGGGTCCTGGAGTGTACAGAAAAGACGATTTATTCTGGGTAGACCACTACACCAAAGGAAAAGTTCGTACACTGCCGCAGGAAGAAAAAGACCAAATGCGTCAAGAACGGCGGGGGACAATTATAAAGCTTCTTGAAGCCAAAAGATCTGAATTCGAAGAACCCCCCGTTCAAGGCCTGAAAGAATTTCTGCAGAACTTTCCCCCGGAGAAGTTTCAAAATCCATATCATGAAGAAAGGTTCAAGATGGTTTTCAGAAAGAAGCCTGGAGCCTTCAGCAGACGCCTTCTCATGGAACTTACAAATGTCTCCAAAGCTGAACAGGCTGAATACTACCAATTGATGCTCCGGGAACAAAGGTCTAAGGTGTCAAAGTCAAAGATCAAAAAGCTCAAGACAATCATGATGTGCAAAAGAGCCAGAGTCTTCTATCCCTCCTACCAAGTGGAAAGAGAAGATGGGACGGGAGATGACATCTTCGAGTATGATCTTGACTTCATAAGTGTGGATGACGTTGAATTCCTTCACAATAGTCTGAAAAATCGCATCAAGAAACGTCTATCGCACATGACCGCAGTAGGAGCCCTAGTACGAAGAATGAATCGCCGATCGATAATAATGTGCCTAAGAGATTTTCAGGTGGCGATCGAAAGTGCTATGGTTAAGGTAGGGCTACGTGCACCGGAACAAGACAGCTTTCTCCTAGCCCACCACCCGGCCTACAGAGTTATACTTAAAGGAGATCTGGGTGTTATTTTTGTGAACTACAAGGGATACAAAAGGTATATGCGCTTTGAGGATCTACCTTGCTATTCCGATGGTACACTTCGAATGGTTCGAGCTGCTCTCACAAAGAAAGTACAAGATTATGATGCTCAACCAGATCCTGATCAGAGATGCTCACCTACGGAGATACAGAATACACTCAGCGGCATAGACTACCTGAACGAGCGGCTACATACAAGACAAGTAACCCGACGCTTCGACGTCATACTTGGTCTTCGAGAATCTACAGATCATGCCCGCGTTCCAGGACCTCCTAAGTGATCAAAAAGGGGGAGATTGTTAGATTAATTATTTCGATCCTAGGAGTTATTTTGTAATATTTATTATCATTGTAATTTGTCTTGTATTTATTTCTGTGTATTTCATGTTTATGTAATAGTATAGGGGCCATTGTTGCCAAGTCTTGTAAGTTAATTAAATGAGCCTATAAAGGCTCCTAGGGTTTACTTTATGAGAACACACGGTTGACATTTGAATTCTCACCAGCCGCCACTGTTCATCAATATTATAACATTCATATTGTCTTCTTTCTTATTAAACACATTTATTGAGCTAGTTTTCTTCATGTGTTTGATGAGATAATCATTGAGGTGCTGAATACATACGGGATTTCATATTAACAGTGTGCAAGTTACATTCATTTTGTACAGATAAATTATTTACAGACTCATGAATGTAAAAGGAATGTACCTCGTTTGTCTCTGAATCTGCCGTGGAGCACTCTGAGTCCCCGGACTTGGCCATCAGACAGGCTGTAGAGTCTTTCATTTTTTCCCCCTCTACAGTCTTGTCTGATTCAGAATCTAAAGTAGTCGCATAATCAGTCAGTCCAACTCTGTCAACCATATAGCAATTCTGCCGCTATCATCTTTATCGTCAGATTCATTGTCAACCCAATAGTCTTCTTGTGCTACCAGAGCCATTGCGTCAGATCTTTTCTTCAGTGCCTCAAGATTTCTCTCAAAATAACCGATATCATGCTCAAACTGGTTCTTGCATTCCCGGGCAAAGTGACTCGGTTTCCCACATTTGAAGCATAGTCGTTCATCAGTTGCTTTGGGTTCATCAGCTTTAGGCTTGTCCTCTCTTCGTTCAGCTGGCCTTTTGTCAGCTCGGCGTGGTTCGCGGCTATCATCCCGACGATTATACTCCCTCCTATCGTCTCTTCTATCATAACGCCTTTCGTAATGGTGATCGTCTCGATAATCCCTTCGGTCATCACGTCTATCTCTCCTATCATCTCTTCTGTCTCTCCTGTCATCATATCGCCTGTCATCCCGATCATTGCGATTTCAGTTATCACGTCCCCTATCATTCCTATCATCTTTTCTATCATCTCTCCTCTCATCTCTTCTGTCTTCAGGATACCTCCGAGGGCCAGTGTCATAACGAAGTTGGTTGTTCATCTTGTTTTGATAAAAACGTCTTTGTTGAAGTCGACCATAAGGTGATATGTTCTTGAGTGGTTTCTTCTTCGTCAAATGGCTCATTCATCGGTGGTGGTGCATATTTGTATTGAGAGGATGAGCTATCTTGACTGTAATAAGGCACCAGAGATGAGTTTGGTGGTAGTTCAGTGGAGTATGTCTTATTGGAGAGAAGGGCTAAAGAGCCTGTGGGTTTGGTGCTTGGGTTTACATTCAACAACAGAATTTGTTTCTGTTGATCCACATCACCTTGGTAATTCTTGAGTTCCTTGAACACCACATTAATGGAGACATTTGGGATGTCCGGAACTCTTTTGGTGGCTATACTTGCGATTTGCCATTCTGGAGCTAAAGAAGATAAGAACTGATGTTGATATCATCTTTGTCCTTTTGTATGTGAAGTTTGTTCAGCTCATTAAGAACGGCGCAGAACCTTTTAAAGGTGCTTTGTAGAGATTCTCCATCTTTGGCTCGGAACTCTGTAAATTTGGCCTTTGCTTCCTCAATCTTGGTCCTTTCATCTAAATCTGCCCCAAGCATTTGCTATTCTAATTCATCCCACATTTCTTTAGCTGGCATTTTGATGTCAACTCCAACTAGGATTTCAGTATGGAGGGCTTGGTAAATGAGATACTATGCCCGTTTGTCATATGTTTGTCTGTCCCTTTCTGCTTCACTGGTAGGTTCACGAACTGCCCTTGATGCTGGGACTGGAGGATCAGCATATGGCCTTGCAGGACATTCTTGGTAACAGATAATAGGTCCTTCACTGATAGATTGAATTAACAGATTCCCCATGGGTTGCATGCCAATGAACTTTAGAAACCGTTTCTTCCATTGTTCGTATTCATCTGGATAGAGAACGGGTGGTATGTTCTCTGATCCAAGAACAAGGGCTTCACGAGACATGATGTGATGAGTGCAGATAAAGAACTTAAGATCTTTGAAAGTGGAAAATGATTTTTCGGATGACTAGAACCGAAATTCGGATGATCCGAATTCAGGTAATGAAGAGTAACTCGGATGATTTGAACTGGTGGGGAATGGTAACTCGGATGATAAGCAATTTGGATGAGTAATTCGGATGGGTAGAATTCGGATGCATAACAGTTTACTCGGGTGGATGTACACTCGGATGGACCGAATTTTGGATGATGATCAATATCTCGGATTATTAACTTCAAAGTGGTTAGTTCAACTCTGGTGATCCGAATTCGATTGGTGATCCGAATTTCGGATGATCCGAGATGGTTTTGAAAATATTTAGAACTGAATAACAAGTAATTTCAGGGACCCGAAATATGTTTTAACAGTATTTCGGATGACCAGAATTTCGGACAGGATCCGAGATATGGTCCGAAATATGTTAAAATTTGAACTGAATTGATCCGAGATTTGATCCGAGTTGTGATCCGAAATATGGTCCGAGATGGTCCGAATTTTGTAATTGATGATTGAAGTCCAGTTTTTCAGAATTAAAAAATGCAGTTTAAGGCCTGAAAATAATTTCTAAATGTTTTGTTTGCTTTTATGAACAAGTATTGTGAATAACAAGTAACCAAAACACTTAAAATCTGAATTTTTTAACTAAAAACCGAAAATAACACTCAAAAATCTGATTATCAATATCACCAAATAAACAATTAAAACTTGTAATGATTGAACTAGCGATGCTCGAAATCAGTACAAGATTAATTATATATGATTATTGAATAGAGAAATACGAAAAAAAAATACAGAATATTTAGAAAGGATTAGGATCAAAATCGTGAGATTTGGTGAAAAACACGAAGAACACCGACGTGAAATCAGTTGAAATCCGCTTCCTTGGTTCTGATACCAATTGTAAACTCATCCCAGATGAATAATCAGCACACAATATTAATATCAACACAATAATCAAAGCAAAAAGAATGAAAAACACTAGATTTCTGAATATGAATATTGAGAGAATAATTGTCAAAGGCGGCGGTTGCTTTTCTTCAATTGATAATAATGCCAAAGTTATGGAGGGTTTCCCTTACATAATTAAAATGACTTTGAGGAAATTACACACAACCCCCTCAACTTCTAAATGCACTAAACTAAATTACAATAGAAATAAATAACATTACATTGAAATAAAATAAACTAGCTATTACAAAATAAAATTCCACGTGATTGAAATTTAAAGTCTAACAACTTTATAACTACGCATATATCTTTGTAAGTTTCTTTATTACACATGACTCTCATATATGTCCAAATATCTAATCATTATTATTAAATCGTTTACAAATTTTAAAACTTTTTATTAATTCTCTGATTAGCTAAATCTCTAAAGTATATCTCCTAAACCCAAACAAAAAAACTAAACGATTTTATAAAGCCGAAAAAATGATTGGTCTCTGTCATGTACGTCTAATGCTACACGCATTGTATGACTACAATTATACGTTTGACACCAACTTATCATCATTAATTGTTTACATATGTACAATGAATAATTCACGTTGAAGTGTCAATCACCTATTTGTTGGACTGAAGTTGGGGATAGCCAAATTACCGGTCCAGAAATCATAAACGAGACAACTGAGAAGATAGTGCAAATTCGGAACCGATTAAAAATTGTTTGGGATCGGCAGAAAAGTTACGCAGATGTTAGAAGGAAGGATTTGGACCGAGAAGTCAAGAAGCTGAAGCACAGCACAGCCACATACCGATAGTAAAGGTCGGATGAAACTCTAAGCGTGGTCCTGAGTTTACATGGGAACGCGAAAATCAGTTTCGGAAAAAATACCATCATTTGTTCTCAAATACTCAAGCAGTGGAGAACACAAGCTAATTTCGGGACGAAATTCCCTTAACAGGGGGAGACTGTAACATCCGGCACAAAATCAGGTTAGCAACTATAACTTAATCAATAGTTATTAACAAATTATAACCTAATCAGTGGTCATTAGTAACTAATCAAAGTGATTAGCAAATTTCATAAGGAAATCCATTTCAATTAGAAACAATTTCATCGGTGAGATGAAAACAGCAAATTAATTAATCTCATCGATTTACGATATGATGGATTAATTCAACTAAGTACGTATTAAAATTAAGATTAGTGACACTAATCATGCATTAACAAACTTACTTAACATTAATTATGCAAGACTAAAACAATTCATTAAATTAATGCATTTATAAGTATTTCTGAATTTACATAAAAAGGGAAATACAATAATACATTTTGAAATACTTTTATACAAAAAAAAAATGAAATTCCTTCTTTATACCCTATAGGCCGGCCAAGGAGGGTAGTACAACTATAGCAATTGACTTCAATTTTAAAATCCATAACCCATGCACCATCTACATCAAATCCTCTTCATATCACCTCCCTTTCATTTCATCCAAGATCTCACTCAACCTCCACATCTTTGCATCTTTTCAAGACCACTTTTTCCTCTAAATAAAGCTCATTCTTCCTTCATTTCATTCACAACTTGCAATAAAAATCTCTCCTTTATCCTCTCTTAACTCTGGGCACAAACACACACACATTGCACACAACTTTTTCTTTAAAGTGTTCTTCATTTTCAAGTGCCTTTGGTGCAACAAACTTTCAAGAATCACAACTGCTACTTGATTTCATACTTCTAATACATCAAGTAAGTAAATACTAACTTATTACTTCTTATATTTATGTTTATATAAGTTGCATAATATATATAATCATCAACAACAACAAGTTTCATTAAAACTCAAGTTTATAAATAACTAGTTTTGTTTTTAAAGTTTGTCTCTTCAAATGTATTTATAAATATATATAAACACATAATGTAAGTAGGAATAATATTAAAACAAGTTATATAAATGTGTTTCATAGCATTTTATACATGTGGTTTTTGAATAAACAACAAGAAACACAAGTTGTTTCAAGGATATGAAATCCGGATTTTCGGCAGAAATATTACATCGACTTTGAAAAATCATAACTAATTCAAAACTTAACAAAAAGAGTTGATTATTGTTTCAAAAGTTAAGTCTATGCCTTCACTATATATCTGGAGGTTTTCATAATTTAATATGGAGTTTTGAACCCCCAAATATTATTTGGGAACCGAAAAGTATAACAGCTCAAAAATGCCCAACATAGGGTTTTTCACGAGCCTTTTCCCTAACCTAAACACCTCGAAAAATGGCCATTTTTACCTTGAAAAATTCCTTGTACATAGTAGTTTTATGACTATGAATATCAAAGCCCAAACCGTTTTGGAGCTTGGTCAAAAACAGCCACAAAGTAGGCCGAGAAACCTCGATAAAAGCTGGAAAATTATATATATAAACTTGACGTTTTTAAGTGGGTTTTATTTATGAACTTCTTAAGATTGGTGATTTAAAACATAAAAACCATCATTCATGCATATTATCATATATGGGAGTTACTAAGTCTCTCATATCATTTAGGACTTGGTTAAAATCCGTCAAGCTTCACCACAAGTCAACAACAACACTCTACGTTTTTACGCTCGTTTTCGCCATCATTTTGCGGTGAGTCTTCATAGCCCCTATTTTTACGTTATGTTTTGGGGTGAAAATACATACTACAACTTTTATATGGACACAATACATGTTATATTTCTTTTATGTATTACACACATGTGGTTTCCACATGCCCTCAAATCATGAACCATTAATTACATTTATGTAAACGTGAATATCATATGGATAGATCTACCGGGATTAATGCCCCCCACTCGGGTTGGTCGCGCCAAATATTAATGGGTGCATATATATTTAACATCATAGTATTATAGTGGTTAATACTACATAGGACAAACTCATAAGTAAGTTCGGTTGCATGATGGTTATATGTAATACATAACATGGAATTTATGCTTTATAAATTCAAACTCAATCGTTGTAGTCCATACAAGTCATTCTTTCGTGTAAACCTATGAGCTCACAAACAATTTTGTTGACATATTTTAGCGTGTATTTTCAGGTAATTAAGCTGAGTAGCATGCATCGGAAGCGTAGCAATGCTTCCGCGTATTTTGGAGTCGCAACATTTTTCAAACACCCAGAGATTTATTAGCATGATTAATGTTCTTTTGATCATGTATTTAAATCTCTGTGATTGCGAACTACTTACGGTTTATTTGGGTTATGTAAAAACAATGTCATATTTTGAAGTTTATCTATGTATTTTTTAAAAACGTCCATTTAGCGGTCATTCACTTGATTATGACTATGCTTCCGCGACGTCACGCCTAGTTGTCAACCGGGGTAACGGGGTGTGACATAAAGCATAAAAGTAAGTGTCCAAGTGTTAAAACGAGTTGTAATTTGGTTTGGAATGGAAAAGTTTCGAGCAGGGGAGGAAAATCAAAGCCATATGTGCAGACCTGTAGGAGACTAAGCGATTTGCCCCCTCTTAGTCATCGAGTCAATGCTACTGGAATGAAAAAATTATTTCAGGTTTATTTGACTCATCGAGTCGCCTGATTGACTCGGCGAGTCGCTCCCCTGTTCACTTGAAACTAATGTTTTAAGCCATGTAAAGATAGTATAAGCCTATGTAATCATTATATACTTATATAACACATAATTTGACATCACATACTACCTAAAAGACTATAAGAACTATCGAAATATACAACGGTGTTCAAAGAATGCGGAAACTTAAACCGAAAACACTTAAACACATCAAACGACTTTCAAACCTTATGTTATGATACAATAAACTTATAAATACTTTGAATATCAATCCTTGATAGGTTTGGACCAAGAAGGATTGTCGGTTGTCTAATTGAGAAGCAACGGGCGAAATTCAAGCTTTGAGAAACTTTTGGTGGACATTGCTACTTAAAGGCTATTAATAGCCTAATTGTTGTGAGTCCTAGTATTGATGTGTGTGGTGCATACATATTTACATGTTTATCTTCATTGTGATAATGTGCATATATCTTTGGCATCATGTGATGCATTACATCTATTTGCACTTAGTTGCATAATATTGGATATATGGCCATGGTGCCTTGATATTGATATCAGTTACACATGTTGATCCTAATGATATACTTTGACTACTTGTTTTGACATTATCATGTTCATAATGAATTAAACCTTATTCTTGAGCCATATTTATTCATTTGGCCTTACTGGATGTCCAGATTATTATTTATATGTAAACGCCCTACTGTGTGTTTGTGCGTGTAAAATCCCTACACTGGATAAGCTTACGGTGTAGGTGGTCAGACTTCGGGTGTCGGTTGGTTTTATGGTTGCCTAGTCTTGGTATCCCTGGGCTGGTAACGTGCGGGTTCTCTAGTCTCCCTCGTGGCCTTTTGGAGTGGGTTCTATTCCCACACACTTTTGGTTAAGATATTGCACATGTATTCTATACCCATTATCAGTTGCTATTGCATGTTTTATGTTATTCACATCATATCGATCTAGTAGCTCACTTAGCAATTGTATTTGCTAATCCCATATATTTCACTCATCTCAGGCACCGGTAATAGTAAAGGCAAGGAAGTTGCAGTTTGGGTTCAAAAGTTTAGTTAGCCGGATTTGAAGTTCGTTTTGGTAAAGCTTGAAGCGACTTGATATTTTTGGGAATTGGGTAGATAGCCTACGGACTCATCATGTCCTACTTATGCTTTAAAATTTGATGATAGTCGATGTATTCAATTCCAAGTAGCTTGTAAATATACATAAAATGCTTAAGCTTTTATATATATACAAAACTGAATAAGGGATATGGACTTTGGTGCGAATGGGTCATGTCCATTTTTTTTTAAATCATATTAGTTTATAATTTGGGCTTAATTTTATTGAAAGTCTTGGTTAATCTAAATATAATTCAATTAAATATTATAATATGATGAAATAAGTGTTTCAAAATTATGCAAAAAACCCTAAAAGTACAAAAAAAAATCGCTTAAGTCCCCATTTCATGTTTTTTCCTGAAAAGTCTCCAAACTGCTTAAACTTTAAAAATTCACTCGTCAACTTGTTATAGCATGTTAACATACTTAAACTTATTTTGTAAAAACCATAAAGTATAATACTTTTTCGATTTAGTCCTCCACTGATTTTTTTTGTCGTTGTTATTATTATTATTGATAATCTTTTAATTATAATAAAAAATTTTATTTATGAGTATATAATATATCATTGTTTATTTATGATTATGATGATAAAATCTTTTAATTTTTAACTTTTTGATTTAAAAAAATGAACCATTCTGTTTTTTTATTTTTCTCGAACATTGAAAAAATCGAAGTAGATTGTCTTCTTTTATCGAAAACTAGTTTATAACCTGTGTGGTACATGGGTATGCTTGAAAAGTCGTTTATTTATGTTAATATGATTAAAAATATAATGTTAGCAATGCTAAGGTATAAAATAATAAGGAATTACATATCTAATGATTCTATTATATAAGTAACTAGATGCTACATGGCATCTAGATAGAGTGCCCAATTGGCTTATCATAGGATTGCCACGTGTACCTAACAATTTTCAATTTAATTTGTTTTTTAAAATTTATTTTTTCCATTCTATAAATACTATTACACAATTAACTAAAAAATTCCACTTGTAATCTTATTATGTTGCCACTTGTCATATTTAAGTATTAACACGTGTATTTTATTTACCTATTTTTAAATATAATTAATATAAATTTAATAATTAAATAAAACTATATAACTAACTAACAATATTTCATCCAATTTATCTCCATCATTTATTTGAAGTGTCTATTCTACTATTGTATTAGTTACATTTTATAATATAAAACAATATTTCACACATAAATAGGAGGCAATCTAAAGTAATTTATTTTACCTACAATTTGATATAATTTATGTTACTTACAATTTTAAGTGCCCATAAATCTATAATTTATTTTTACTTACAATTTGATATAATTTATATTTCCTTCCAATAACTTTTATTAGGAAGCAATCTAAAGTAATAATTTATATTTATCTATACATATTAATCCAGACTTTTTTAAGTGCTCATAAATCTATAATATAAATAAAACATCATATGTAAGATTTTTCTTTAAATAAACACATGTCACAAACTACTTTTACTTATCATATTAAAATCTAATTTAAAATTCAATTCAAATCAAATCAATTCAAATTTAAACTACATAATTTAATATTAAATCAACTAAAACTTAATAAACACTTCTTTTTATAATTATGTTATATATCTTTGAAATGTTTATTTTAAATTTTTTTTTTAAATTAACCCATGTATTTACATGGGTAATAACCTAGTGACTATTAATTAAAAAAGTAAAAACATAAAACAAAGAATATAACACACTTTATAACAAAGAATAAAACAAAGAATATAACAAAGAATAATTTCTATTTATCTATACATATTAATCTGGATTTAAAAAAGTATTTACGTGTGCCTATACTCGAGATCAAAACCAGTAACCCTTTTTTTCCATTCTGCTCTTGATAACCAATTTGCAATTGGCCATGTGTGAAGATCGGCATTGGTAATCAATTTGCGATTGGCCATGTGTGAAGATCAACATTGGTAAAAATAATCTTAATTTAGATTTTTTTGATTACCAATAAACGACAATGGAAAATTGTCTTCTTTGATTTATAAAATGTATCTTCTTATTTTACCAGACATTAACTCTTTTAACATCTATTAAGTGCAATGTCAATAATTTCAATTTGATACTAAAAAGGAATTATGCACATCAAAACGTATGCATGGTATAAAATTAATTTAATGTATTTGAATCAACGCGTGTTTACTATATGGATATAATTGTATTTTCTCAATAGCAGTATGCGAATATAACATGATATCTTAATAATTTTAATAGCTTAACATTTTATCTTAAGGATTTTTATACGAAAATCATCAAAGTTATCTTAAAGTATACATGACATCTATGTTAAACAAAATAACATATTAAATTATTACGTATCATTTATGTTAAACATTTCATTAGATTTTAAGGATGAAAATGTTGTGCTTAAGTTTAATGTTAATGTCATGTAGGACTTATTTTGTTTAACACATATATCATATATAACTTGACTTAACTTTTAAAATTAGATAATTTATTATAATTATTACGTAACATTTATGTTAACACTAATGTCATGTAGGACTTCTAACATGTTATTTTGTTTAACATATATATCATATAGAATTTTTATCCGGTTATAACAGTTTAAGTGTTAAATAGATTAACGTTGTTTTCACTGAGTTTTAGTTGATTGGAAAATTTATGAAATAAAAATAATTTAAAAACTTAATCGAAAAAAGATGTAAGACCCAAGATTTCTCAAAGGTCTTAAGTCTAGGCCCCAGTAGCAATGCAATATCAATCAAGAAACTAAGATAAAATTAACAGTGCGAAATTAAAGTTAATTACAATCAGAGACAATTTTAAGTTATTAGGGGGCAAACTACTAGACTATTACATCAAATCACATGATATAGACTAGCCCCGAACCCCATAGCTCTATCATCTAACAATACCAAAGTGTTGAAACAGGTTCTAAAGCACTTCAAGCTCTTTCAAAGTCCTGACCTATGAACTAGGTCCAGCCAATCCTTTGCCTTTACCTGAAAAAAAATAATGCAACAACGGGGTAAGCTTATTTGCTTAGTGAGAATGTAGAATTTCACATTTAACATGCAATTATGAACGCGGAAAGCAAATGCACTGCACTCGGCTCATGCACGGCTCAGCTCTATTGCTCATGCACTGCACTAGGCTCATGCACAGCTCAAATCTCGAAGGGACATTGGCCAATTAAATGCTCTTTTGATGCGCGTCTTTGCTCAACTCCTAGTTATAAAACTGTTGTTGCTCTTGAGACTTTTAGACAAATTCATAAGGAATGCTCGAATAATGATAACACCATACACATGCATCATTAGTGGGGATCAGCCACGTACTGGGCTAGCTACCAGTAATTGTTGTATGGGTATCATCAGAATGCTCAGCTCTAGCTACCCTCTGTGCTTTCATCACGTAAATCAGCACATCATAAGCCTAACATTAACCCAACACTGAGCAATAGTGGTGGTGTTAAGCTTAACAATCAAATGACTCGTCAAAGAATAGAATCTAGAAGAAGAAATGCTCAATTCAACGAATCATAGTAAACATGTTATGATAATATATCAATATGTTCAGATCAGAATGCCAATAAAATCAGAATAAAGCAACAAAAGTCTCAATTCACATAATTTGCAGTTAAAGTAAAATCCACAACTCACAGTTACTGGTTATTTTGCACTTTCACTTTCTGGCTCTGGCTCTGTTGCTCACAATCTGTAGTGGATTAGAACCACTATCTGACTTATGTCAGACTTACAGACACTTGCCACTTTGCTATAGCCTTCATTGATGCTCTTTATATGTCTTTTAGCTTCTCTTGTTGCTCAATCTGTTATCCATATTACTTCCGATATTTATTAGACTTTATATCATCTGAATAGTATATTCAGTATTCATTCGTTGTCCTTTAATCTCAAAGTCTCATATTTGACTATATTGAGATGAATATGATCAAATATTTCTTAAATCATTTCATTCAATCATTTATCATGTGATATTAAATTCTGTTAAATCATTATTCAACTCATAACTTGTATTCACTTAATCATGGTACTCATTTCATAAAATAAGAACATCATATACTTTCAATTGGATTTTATAACCCATTTCTCATATATTTATGTCAAATTATATCAATAATCATATATATATATATATATATATATATATATATATATATATATATATATTTCTTTACTTTAGTAGATTAATTTAGTTTATAAACCTTGATTTCTATTAATTTATCACCCATTCACATATATATATATATATATATATATATATATATATATATATATATATATATATATATATATATATATATATATATATATATATATATATATATATATATATATAATCATTTGGCTAATTATCTTGTTAACATATGCGTCGTTTATGTGTTTTATTCAAGATATTCCAAATTTAAAGAATGGGATTCGAATATATATATAAATTTGAGCATGTAGTCTAATTTAAATGCATTAAATTCGAATTTGAAGTTAAATTCGAATGCTTGTCTCGAACATATGATTAAATTCGAACACCATAGATAAATTCGAATCCCCCCATTCGATTTTAATGATCAAAATCGATTATAATTTGAATTTAAGGTCAAAATCGAATTCTTGGTTTGATTTTAGCTATATTCGAGTTTGTTCTTGGTTTCTCGAGTTTGTTCGTATTTTACAGCTTTTAATCATGAATTTCTAAGTCATAAATCACAAATATGATAAGTATTAAGCCTAGGTTCGTTTATATTATACATATTCCAGTTAAAACTCAAGTTAAATTAGCTTTAATCACGTGAAAATTGATAAATTCGAATTATTGTTCAAAAACCGAAAATAAGGAAACTTAAGAAATCGATTCTTACCTCAAATTTCGTATGTAATCGTACATGCAACGATAGATTGTTGTAGTACTCTTCGAGACCCTTCCGATGATGTATAAAACTCGATAATCGGCCGGTCAATTTAAGAGAAAACTTAGAGAGAAGGTAGAGAGAGTAGAGAGAGAAAGTAGAGAGAGAGCAGATTTCTAAATTATGATTATTGGATATTATTGACGTTTATATACTTAATCAGTTACATTTGAAATTTAGCCCACTTTTACTTTTGTATCTTACATCTCTCTTATTTAATTATCTTTAATAATTTATTAATTCATAATTTAAATATTTATATAATTTAATTAAATATTTTAAAACTTAATTAAATTATAATTCAAATAATGTAATAATATTACATTATTGGTTCAATAATCAGATAATTAAATTAGGTAAAGACTAGGTTGTTACAAAAGATGACAAATTTATGGTTTTTTTACATAAAAATCACATTATCTTATAAAGGCATATGTATGTATTTCTGAAAGAAGTCTAAGGATGATTTTAATAACACGACTACAATAATCCTGATTTGATGTTTTTCAATCAATTGCGAATTAAGTATTTCTGATGGACTTGGCAAGATAAATCAAACAATTATATTATAAAGACTGTTGGGTCATATCCACAAAAGAAATAGGATCATTTCAAAAAGTATCCTTTCAAAATCCGTGATTGTAACAACCTAACATTTTATCTAGTCTTAAATTCAGTATTTGAACCGATAATGTAATATTATTACATTATTTGAATTATAATTTAATTAAGTTATGAAATATTAATTGAATTATATAAATATTTAAAGATTATGATTTAATAATTATTAAAGATAATTAAATATAAGATACGAAAGTAAAAGTGGGTTAAGTAGCAAATATAACTAGATGAAGTATATAAACGAGATTTAGAATTCATTTAATCACTTTTACTCTCTCTCTACTCTCTCTCTCTCTACTTTCTCTCTCTACTCTCTCTCTAGATTTCTCACAAATTCATCAATCTTTACTCTAATTTGCAAACAAATTGGAGTATTAATCAAAGAAGAATTACAGGAGGTGATAAACAACAACGATTACATACGAATTGAGGTAAGAAATCGACTCTTTTAGTTTTCATATTTCGGTTTTGATAATAAAATTCGAATTTATCATTTCTTGAGTGATTAAAGCTAAGTTTTAACTAGATTATGTATAATATAATCAAACTTAGGTTTATTACTTAATATATTCATGATTTAGACTTAGAAATGAATGATTTAAAGCTGTAAATTATGAACAAATTCGAATATACTGAATAAAATACATGGACAACTCATAAAATAACAAGAAGATTAGCAAAATAATTATATATATTTATATATATACTAATCTTTTGAGAATATTAATAAAATAAAGAATATGAATGAAAGAATGATTTATGAATGAACAAGTTATCAGAATCAGATAAAATAAAGAATTTAAAGATAAAAGAGGATGATATTGACATGAGATTGATATTATGATTCTGGACAGGTTCAGTGAAATTCTGAACATAGATACAAAGATTTAAAGATTTAAAGCGGGTCAAAGATTTGAATTGACAGAGAATTGATTGACAGAGATAAAATACTGAGATAACTCAGGTGGCAGATTTTACATCTGTTTGATAGAGACCCCAACACTGTGAGTTTTAGATATTCAGATTTAACATGCTTGATTTTCGGTTGAGACATATTGTTGATGTTAGATTAAATTGACATTCATATCATCAGCTGGATTGTGACCTGTGCACACCATGGTTCGGTGTTGCCCAGTGGATCATGATAGCTATTTGACTTATCACTTCATATGATATTACATTTTCAGTTCATTTCTGACATTGCTTTGAGATTATTACTATCATGACTTGATTATGTATGCTTCATCATTGCTTATAACTTGACATATTGATTCAGCTTGATTAGCCTTGATTGGTCTATTGTTCTAGACCTAGCTATTTCACCAGTTCTATTGAACTTTATAATGACCTCCGATGTTCCGCCACGTTGATTTACTGGTAGCTAGCCCAGTATGTGGCTGATCCCCACGATTTAAGCGTGAGCGTGGCTTGAGCATCATCCGACTCTATGACTTCTATGTCTCAATCATGAGTGGCTGTAGCGGCAGCCTTGACATATCACGCTAGACTTATGATGATCCGCTTGACAATGCATGTTTAATTTGAAAATCTATTTACTCACTAAGCATTGCTTACGGTTGCTACATTAACATTTTTACAGGGAAAGATAAAGGAAAGTCACCTGCCGGACCTAGTACTTAGGTCTTACAAAATCAAGACAGGAGTTTTCATTGACCTCTACTCAGCAAACCTTTTTGGTACTAATTGGATGATGACAACATGGTGGTCTGGGTAGATTTATCTTGATTATATGATGACATGAATTAGATTAGACTTGTGCCCTTTATAAGTTTAATTTAAAATCGGTAATCTGTATTAAACTTTAATCCTAATAATTTGTACTGTAATTTATAATTCCGCAATCAATTACTCTATCTTAGTTATGGTTGATATTGTATTGCATGATGTGGAACCTAGATTGGTGACTACTGCCCCGTAAGGGGTGGTCTTCACAATGATACAAAACAATCAAATTTACACTCCAGGAAATTTACTCGAGTACACAATTTACACATACTTTCACAGGCACATGAAATAATGTTGCAACTTTCACGGGCACATGATATTTATCATTCCCGGTCTAGTTAGTCAAAATACATCAAGTTAATATTGACAAACAAATACAACTACATTACCCCTTAAATATTGCGTCCCTACACAAACTCTGGTCCAAAGTATTCATTTCATGAGATTCTATTTTTAGACATTCATGTTTAACATTTCAAGATCACTTCATACTAACAATATAAATACAACCATAACCAAAAAAAGAAACAATCTATTGATAGTGAATTGCAATTCATTGTTGAGACCAAAGTAGGCGAACCTGCACATATATATGGCTAGCATATATCACAATAAGAAAACACAAATTATATAAATACCAAACAAATTAATATTAGTGATAAAAGGTAAACACTATCGGTTTCTATAATTTCCTTAAATTCAGAAACGAGATATTGGTGTGTATAATTTCCTTTCAATAATTGATGCACAGATAAATGAAAACGAATATCTTTGTCAAATACATATGATTCCTTTATAATTGATTAACAATTTGTTTGCACAATTTGAAATTGTCACCTAACTTGAAGCTCAACTATTCCAATAAAGAAATACCTTTATTGTTCAACAGCTTGGGGCTATGCATTGATGTTCAGTTAATTGGTTAGGCCTTTCATGCTCATCGTAAATTGAGAAACAATTACATGCTTAAACATATTGATCCAAAAGATTACCCAACATGATCCCTTTTAGGTATTTAGATGTTAGACAACTTCACCTCAAGATGGAAACAATTATTAAAATACACCTAAGAAGTAAGAACAACGTATTGATTTTAATATTTATTTGGATCACGGATGGACGATCATGGCATATTCTAGCTCCTTCTAATCTCAAAATTACAAGGATGGAGAAGACTAATATTTAGACTTACGTATAACACATTTACATGAAATATCAATGATGTTACCAGAAAGAAGAAAACAATGCTTTTTGGACCTAGATTTCTTTGAAGCATTTCAACAAATAGTTATGAATCCAAAGATAATGCAAAGATGGAATTGAATTTGAAAATTTTTTTAGGGAAAAAGTTTCTAATTATGGAAAGTGTTCCTGAATTTCGAGTTTACGAACCGTATTTAATTTAAGAACGATATTGGACATGATTACTTCAATTAACGATTGATTTTTTGGAATTATTATTATTTATATGCTTTACTGTCTTATTTATGTTTGTGACATAGCCGAGCCTTGAGACCCCTTTATATGTGATGGTTGTTTATTTAATCTTACTGATTGCTATTTTATTATTGGTTATTTTTGGGAAGGCCTGCTGGCCATTGGAATCCCGGTTTTATGATGTAATCTATAATAGGTTAGAAAATAGGCAAATGTATTTAGATTAAAATTATGTAAATATCTTGGCGAAGATGTCCATGAAGAAGGAGGTTATTCATCAAGGATGTTTGGTGACATCATCGGATGCTAAGGCTAGTGGGAGCTGAAATAGTTCAACCTTCTTGCCTTATGTGTTGATTTTGTCCCTTTAGGTTTTGACCTAATTAGTTTGTCCGTATGGCTCTCAGAAACCAATTTAGTTTCGGCAAGGATATGTCACTGTGTGGTTGTATGTTTTATTTCTTTATGCTTTATTTATATTTGCATGGTTGTGGTGACAAAGTAGATAAATAAAAGAAATTAAAACTCATTTTTGATGAAAAATTAAAGTATTTAAAAGGAAGATTGGAAACATTAATTATTTTGTCATGTGTTAGATATGACCATTTTATGAAATTAGTTTTTCAAGTAAAATGAGATTTATTTTAAAATGTCATATGATCAAAGAGTTGAAATTTTTAAAACTTGTACATTAATTAGACTGTTTACCAAAATAGATGGTGTCTAGGATAGGCTTGTTCGGGCTGTGGTTGTTGGAATTTCCGAGAGGTTTATAACCGAAAGGATCCTGCCTGCTGACTAAGTAAGACTGGCCACTAGCTCTTGGTAAGAGACTGATTATAAACCCAAATTAAAAATCTGACAAAACACACCGTCCATATAGTGGCACTTACGGTGACTGGTCGTCGTAAGTAGTTTCAGCCTTCGTTAGGTGCTTACGCCGCAAACTCGGGAAGCTGTGACGTGAGCATTGCGGATCCTAAGTGAGACTTAGATAAGTGACTTGCAGTTGTTATATGGTTTGTGTCAGTGGTGATTTCCTGTGAGACTGTGGCCCAAGGTGTGGATGAGATTAAACATGATCAATTTAAGAAATTGGAAATCTCATAAGAACGAAGAGTTGCAAGAGAGTTGTAATTGGTAATAAGTTGCCTGCCTAAGTAGCTTATTCATGTAGGTTCAGCCTTCGTTGGGTGCATGAATAAGTAAAAGGGTTCTTAGGATTAATAAATCATTTTCTAAATTTTGGGTTATTGATTTATTAATGGTTAATCAAATACTACTTTTTTTAAAATGTTTTTGATGCTTGGAAGAGACAGAGGTAGAAACGGTTTATTCAATAACAATAACAACAACAACAATGATAACGTCAATCTCCCTCCTCAACCTCCTCCTATTGCAAATCCTCCCTAAAAGCACAATATTGCTACTTTGAGATCCATTCGGTATATGGAAAACTCAAAAGAAGCAACTTCCTGGACTGCGAACGAAATTTGACTAATGTTCTGAGAGTGGAGCGCAAGTCGTATGTTCTAGAAAGGGCACTAGGACTTGCTCCTGCAGAGACTGCTACAGTTGAGGAAAGAAATCTCCACAAGAAGCACTCTGAGGATTCGGTCGATGTTGAATGTCTAATGCTAGCAACCATGGCTCGAACTGAGAAACATAATATGACTAGGGCTCTGAACTCCTGTAGAATGGCAGAAGGAACAATTGTTAAACCCCATGTGCTGAAGATGAAAGGTTATTTGGATCATCTTAGCAGACTTGGGTATCCCGTAACACAGGAGATGACCACAGATCTAATTCTCAATTCCTTATTGAAGGAATTTAAGCAATTTGTAATTTATTACAATATGCATGATATGGAGAAGGCGATCAGTGGGCTGCATCAGATGCTTCAGACTACTGGGGGATGATTAAGGAGAGAAGAAAGGAAAAAGACGAAAGCAAAGCAAGTTCCCAAGCCGGAGGTTAAAGCTAAGAAGTAGCTAAAACCTAAAAATAGATAAGTCAATTCCAAGGAAGACAAATGCTTTGAGTGCTAGGAAACTGGGCACTGGGAAAGATATTATCTCAAGTACTTGGAAATGGTCAGGGCTGGCCGCACTGAGACTTCGAGAATCTAAATTTTTCACTTCTATTGTCCTTGGATATGTGATAGCTAATTGAACAAAAGTTTTATGCATAATGTTTGCAATGACTAAAAATGAAGTTAAAAGAGATGATAGAACCAGTGTGATCATAGAGACATCTTAGAGAATACTCTGATGGACACTATTTTATTCATTTCATCAATAGATTATCATGGCATAATAAACAATTTTATAGTTGAATTTCTTGCAAGTATTTTTGTGATAAATAAAGAAATTTTTTGGAGTTAAAAATTTATTGCTTGAAATTCCTATTGTTTAAGATTAATAAGCCATGATTATAGACTGTTGATAGTAACTTGTCAAAACAGATTAGACAAGCTAGTAGTCATATTCAGATAAAAAATGGTTTTCATGTTGTTGTGTAATATTGTTGAAATTGTTCAAGTGTTCAAATGAAGTGTCATTGAACTTGTTAATTCTTGAAAGTTAGTTCAGGAGATTATATGAGTTGGATAATCATTCTTGATTATATAGATTAATCTAATAAAATGCAGAATTAAATATGAAGTAGTTACATTTAGCTTAATTCACTTAACTTGTCAGAAACAATTAAAGACTTGATAAGTCAAAATTATTTAGACAAGAAGTAATCGCATTTTATATAAAATTACATGTGTATACAACTTGTGTGATGGTTAGTCAAGTAATAGTCTTTGACCTGTTTAAACACTCGTAGCAAACTTGATGGAACACCACGAAGAAATGTTGTAGATAACCAGGTTCTCTGATGGTTATGGATACATATCACAAATGTTGAACACAATGTTATTAAGTTCAGATATGTGGTTAAGATATAGATAAAATGCATACTATCAGATTCAAGACTAAACATCTAAACGTATCACTAGTAGCAATTAATCTAAATTGCTAGAGCTCCTAAATTTTAATCCTGGTGTCTTTATGAGTGATTTACCAGTTCCTCTAAAGATAATGGATATAATTTTGTAAGGAGATTCAGAATGGATCTGAATAATATCACAAGAACTTGTAATTAAGAAGTAGTGAAAATTTTCAAAATATAAATGGTAATGGAAATGGAAATTAAGTCAGTTAACTAGAGAACACTTCCACTAAGATCATGTCTGAAATTAATTTTTCGACAGTAACTATAAATTGATGGAAGTCATGTTGTGTTTATTAAGATGAAGGAGATCAACATGATATCTTTAATGTCATTCTATTTTGCATGTTCTAAAAATCCAATAATAAATTTGAAGTTATTCTAAAATTATTTCATAGCTGCTTGTTGTCGTGGGAACCACAACGAGAATTAAAAGTTACTGTGGTTTTTGGTTGATATTCATGGGTGATGAATATATCAAAGGTTGAACCAAATTCAAAGGTTTTTGTTGCGAACAAATATTGGATTGACCCACTGATTGAGAACATTTTGTGGATTATAGTCATGATTCGTCTAAAAAGGTAATCCTTAGTACCTGAGATGTCTACGTACTTCAGTGTAGGTGTCGTTGTACGCTTGGCCTAACCTAACGTCATCCGTAACCGGGTGATCTTAACGGCTCGAGGCTGGATGAAGTGAGAGTCGTGCTGAAACACTCATTTCAACATAATGTAATAATTAATGAGATTATATTAGATTAACCATAATTAACCTGGTTTTTAGGAAAATCGGGCATGTCCTGTTCGCACGGAGTCCGTTTCCTTGTTTGGTTGGAAATTCCATACTGTGAAGTGTTAAATAATTTACAAGATACTTCAACAGTGTTTACAACAACTATCATCTACCAAAATATATTAAGTACCTATAAGTACACATCTACTAGTTCGGTAGGCAATCTACCCCAAAATCTCAAAACCATAAAACTTGAAGCTTTACCAATCTACTTCAAGCTGGCTTAACTAAGCCTTTGGACCGAAATCGGCAATTTTCTTTCCTTTACTAACACCACCTGAGAGGCTGAGATATATAAAAGTGATGGGTTAGCAAATAAAATTTGCTAAGTGAGTTACTAGATCGATACAGAGTGCAAAACATACAACATGTAATGATATTACAAATGGTTATAAAATGACAGATGCAATATCTTTAATAAAAGTAGTGTGGAATAAAACCCACTAAGGTGCATAGGTCGCGAACATAGCCCGCTAACCCGCCGTTGTCAGCCGGATTTAGAACAGAGTCTGTATAGCTCCAACCGGTGCCTAAAGTCTGGCTAACTACTCCGTAAGCTTCTGGAAGTAGGATTTTATACGCATAAACACGTGGAGGCGCTTGATAATAATAATAATCTGGACGTTCAATGAGGCCAAATGAATAAGCATAGCTCACAATGGGTTAATCAAGTGTAAGTACGTTAAGTATGAAAGAAGTGATCATCAAGCACAATGTGAAAGTCAATGTATGTAACTGGTTGTATCAAATAAGGTTTTCTGGCCATAGGCCATGATCATATAATAAACAACCAGCCAGTGCAATGCATCATATAAAGATGATGCTCAATAGATATGCACAATGTCATAATTAAAATAACATGTGATTATGCATGCAACACACATATCAATACTAGAACTCACAACAATAGGCTATGTATAACCTTTTAGTAGTAATAGCCCTCAAAAGCTTCTTAAGGCTCCAACTTCGCCTTTAGCCTACAACTTTGGTAATTGATACTCCTTTATGGTCCAGACCTATCAAACAATGATAATTAAAGTATTTATAAGCTCATTATAGCATCTCATAAGGTTTGGATATCAATTGAGGTGTTTAAGTGCCTTCGGTTTAAGTTCCCGAATTATACTGACACCGTTGTACCTCTTATTGAGTTTTATAGACTTTTAGATGATCTTTGGTGTTATATCAATGTATAATTATCATATAATGTATTGAACTTATTTCACACAATCATGCATT